>CALSBV010010773.1:767432-794020 GCA_943590825.1 Bovichtus diacanthus
TCTGTCTGCCTGCCTGTCTGTCTGCCTATCTGTCTGTCTGCCTTTCTGTCTGTCTGTCTGCCTGCCTACCTGTCTCTCTGTCTGCCTGCCTGTCTGTCTGTCTGTCTGTCTACCTGCCTGCCTACCTGTCTGCCTGCCTGTCTGTCTGTCCGTCCGTCTACCTGCCTGCATGCCTGCCTGCCCGTCTGTCTGTCCACCTGTCTGTCTGAATATTATTTATAAATAATTATTTTGTTAGCCGTTAGCACGCCTTCCCCCACGCTGAGTATTTACTCATGTCTCTTACAATTAACTAAGCTAACATTGCTAGTTAGCTAGCTACCGCTACAGCATCGCTAGGCTGTGTTCGTTAGCCTCTGTATGCTAATAGCAGTTAGCCTGCATGATAAAGTACCTCTCTTAGAAAATGCTGAGCTAATGTGTTCTTCAGTTACATGTAGCAGTTACTCCCACTGGCCAAGGAGCCATTCACCACACACCAAACCGGTTTCAATCAGTCCATAAAACTTGGAATGAAGGAAGCGATTCAAAAATCTGCAGCCTATTAAAAGTTGGCAAACTTGCTAGCAAAGTCTGCATTAAATTAAACAACCTATAGCGAGCTGAACAATTGCCAGAAAGCTTTCACTCCCTTATTATGTCACAGGGGGAAATGACACATCTGTCAGAAACAGAGCAGTCTTGTTCATACAGGCATGGGAGGGGAAAAAAACGGAATAAAACGAAATAACAGGAGAACAAGATTAGAGGGGAACACATCCTCCGTCCGCACCTCCGCTAAACTATACTAACAGTGTTATGTAACCAGACAAAGCACAGACTGTCCCCATGTGACTTAATGGTCAATGCAGAACTAGTTTAGTGGTTTAAATACAAGCCATGTATGCAAATACACAGTCTGTTTACTACCGCTGAGGGGCTGTTTGGAAGAAAGGGAGGTAGGGGGGCCAAGACACACTGAACAGCTTCCCATTGTTCAGCAGTGGAGTACTCTCTGCTCTCTAGAATTCCTGGGAAGCCACTTCACTAGAAATCCGCTGGCTCTGTGTGGAGTTGTGCAACACAGTTCATTTTCATTTGAATGCCAAAGCAGTACGGAGCCCAAAGTAACAATGCAACTATACACGTTTTTTTTGTATTATTCAGGGCTGAAATTGTCCCGTGGCCCATTAAAAGCAGATTCATTCTAACGTTTATCTATCTGGTGTTGTGCAATTTCTGATTGCACAACACCAGATAGATAAAGACAAATTAGAAAACCTGTGCATCAGAAGACACCATAAGTCAAAAGAGTTGCAAACACCATATATATGTTACACAACGGCAGTCGTTTCAAGTCCATCTCAAGTCTTCAAATGCCAACAAATGTTTGTTTTTTTTTATTATTATTACTCCGACCTACTTATAGATATTCATGAACATACCTTCATCAGAGGCTGATCCCTGCACTGAAGCGGTGAAGATGTGAAGGAGGAGGAAGAAGAGCATGGCGAGAGCGGCAGCCAGGGTGTTGAGCTGTGGAGAAAACATGTGGCGAGTGTTAGTCTCACGGTGTAGTCCAGCCAGCTGAACCACACAGCCCGTGAAGGCCCAGCCCACTACCACCATTAAACACTCCTTAACTTCCCTCAGAGGAGAGGGTGGGTACACCCATGATAAAAACACACAGAGTCCCACAACTGTAAAGCGCTTTAGATAAACGCTTTCATCAAATGACTGAATGTTTCAGTTTGTAAACCTTGCGTCCGTGCACACACTGCAGCTTATCTGTTAACACTCAGCTGGAAGAACTCGTTCACTTTGCTCCGTGTTTAACTTAGTAATATTTACCGCTGCTGCTCTAACATGTTCCCGTTCTTAAGACTTTTCATCCATCTGACATGTGAAGTCACACCTTTAAAAAGGATCTAATTTCAGATCTTCATAAACACTTTAATGTCACTTTAACTGACACGAACTGCTTTCAAGGACCTGACACTTCCAGCTCTTTTTATAACTTATACTTCATCTGACATTTCAACTCCATTCATCGCTTTCCCCCTTACCTTTGCAATTCAACTGCAATTATTATTCAACTAATTGATATTAGTTCAATCAATCATCAATTATTTTGATTAGCAACTAATGGTTTAAGTGATTTTTCATGCAAGATGTCAGAACATGCTGTTTAATCATATTAAAGTATCTTTGGGTTTTTGTAAAAAGGCATCACCCCGGGTTTAAAAATACTGAAGATGGACATTTTTCACTATTTTCTGACATTATATTGACCAAACAAATACTGTATATCGGTTTATCTAGAAAATATTTGTCAGATTAGTCAAAAATGAACATAATCGTTAGTTGCAGCAACTTCAACTACATGCTTCAACTTCATTCTTCTATTCCTCTAACTTCTATTTTAATATGACTTCAGATACAACTTCATTTTTAAAAAATGTTTTATGATCTTTCATATAGTTATTATTTCAAACTCTTCAAAAGACTCAACATGTTAGGAAACTAAAATGCTTATTTGCACCAAGGTTATGTTTTCGGTTTGGCTTCTTTTGTTTGCTTGTGTGTCAATTTGTCAACAGGATGAGGAAAAAAAAAAAAAAAACCTACCCGGTGGACGAGTGTAGCGCGGGCCAAGGACGAACACATGACCTTTTGGAGCATTATTTTTCACATAACGTCCTTCCTGGAGGTCTACGCTCTGCTAGTGCACATCTAGTTTCAAATGTTCTACCAGCACAACCAAGAACACATGCGTTTTCTTCTGAAAAACTTGACCTCTCCAATTGAAAAAAAAGAAAAATTTGTAATAAAATGACACTTATCGGACAGCAGAGAGGACCTGGAGGTCCAGAATCAGAATCTGTGCGTGTTTTATTCATATTTCCCTCGTGGTATCGCACTGTTTATCCTTCCTGGAGAGAAAACTCTTGCTTTCAACGTGACTTCCATCTCCAGCCAACAGTGCTGGGTGCCTGCCAGCACATTGTGAAAAACATCCCCACTACATTACGGGCCTGGTTTGGATCTTGTTTACTGAGCCTTGTGTCGTTATTCATGCAGCGTTTTGTCAGAAGTTGGGCTCCTTTGTGTGATTTGGATTTACGAGGTATTTATAAACCTGATTTATCATTTAAATATATTAAAAAAAAAACAGACTTCACAACATTATCATAATCTATTTGGAGAGGCCTCCTGTCTAAAAATAGAAATGTCATTTTCAGATTCAGATGGAACGCCGTATTATGACGACTTCACGGGCTAAAAATCTGTGTCAACACCCAGAAGCGAAGGAACGAGTCCCTAAAGCTATTTTGTGAAGAGACAGCAAACAGTAACAGAATGAGAATCATGTGTCCATGAGGTATTAAATGTACTTGACCACACCTTGTGAACAATACATGTTTTTGGGCCAGATACAATGGAAATGAGCCTTATTGGGGCAAGCAAAAGTGATAATTCTTGCTCACTAGTTAAACAACTTAAGTCAATTTATTCATTAGTTGATGAAACCTCGCGAAAGCTCCGATCATGGCTGGTTTAAGTTCCTTAAATGTGATTTTATATGGTCGTTATACACCTTCACTTCAATGTGTATCTACTTCAGCGCACACGTGTATCTATTGTGACCCGCAAGGTCAACTAGCGTGATAATCACATCACTAAAGACATTGTAATATATAATATAATATTGTTGTTGTTGGAAATAATTTCCTTTCATATTTGTAATTTAACAAGCAATGTTGTCTTCATTACAAATCTTTGTGACGACTGTATAACAGTAAAAATATCAAGGCTACGTGCCAAAACGTCTGTTTTTGTATTATCTATATTTAGATTATTGACTGATAAATTTGATTACTTTAGACTATTTTTCCTCCATCGTTTATATCGGTTCAGTTCTGCATCAGTCAGGCTCTGTGTTAAGTTCACATACGCAGTATATTAAAAACAAGTCCTCTTACATCCTCATTATGTTTGGTTAAGTAGAGGCTAAATACATAATGACATGTATCTCCAATGCTAGGGCGAGGTGTGAGAAATGGGAAAAGAAATGTTAATCTCCACAAACACAAACGTCGTCACGGCATTCGTCCTCTGTTGGACTGTTGAGAGCAGACTGGATGTGTCCTGCTGATAAGACACACTAACAGACTCAACTACCCGCAAAGCTGCAGATGGCACAAACGTTCTGTGGACTTCAGAAACACACTCAAGGTCATGGGAAAACCTTGTAGTAAACTTCGGAAATTGACTTTATTGCCATTTAGTCTCCATTTCAAAGACATATTTAAAGTAGAAACGTGCAGATCTCCACCATGTGTGTCTCCCAATAAAAAAAAAAAGAAAAGAAAGGCGTTAAATCTCGCTCAGTCGTGCCTCCTGGCTCTGAAAGATGCCGGATAAGATAACAAACACTGGAATGACAGATGCTCCGATTCAAAGTGAGCCAAACCTTTTATATGGGTGTCAGTTTTTGATGCATGATAAAGGCCAACATGTGTCCTGCAGCAGACTAAGTACGGCCTGTTTAGACCAGCTGATAACCACAAATGCCGAAATAGTTGATCACTTGCGGCCCCTGCGGGCCGGTTTAGAGGAGTGAGGAGTCAGTGACGGGATTAAACTGTCAATAAATAGGTATATGTGAGATCAGCTGTGCACAGACACACACACACACACACACAATAATAAAGGAGTGCATGTTAAAGCACATGGGATTTCTTTTCTCTTGTTTTTTACCGTGGTGCATCATTGGTATCGAGAATCGTGTATCGACTGCTGGTATCGTGACATCCCTAATCACGTTACAGTGAGAAGTACAAAATGCACATTTGTGCTGATGCACGTTGTCATGTGTTGACTCTCACATTGATTGACGATGATTCGGAGAAGAAGCCTAAAGCGTAAGAGAGTGAGAAGATGTTTTGTATGAGGACGGATCTCTTTCGCTCAACAAACAGGAAGACAGGGGAACTCCCTCTCAGGTGCAAAGCAGAAAAATAAGCCCTGAAGACTTCTACGTCAAATGTTGTCGTAACCTTTTCAGTTCCTATGTAGGTCACGTGTTGCAGAACTCTATGCAATGTTTCCCCTGGCGTTGTGAGTTTGCACCATCCGCGAGGGAGCATTACTGTAGATCTGTGAATGTTTTTTCCGGGCTTTAAATGGACTTTTTGTTGTTAAGTTGTGATTACATTTCACACTTTCCACCAGTTAAGGCCAATTACAGCCACAGAGTTTACAATTTGACATATTGTTCTACTTTAGCTCTCCAAAGCCTTTGGTTTTTGTTGTCCACTTGGGGCCAGCGGAACAAGCTGTTAACACAACTTTGACATATTGTCACGGTTCTTACACGATGCCCCGGGCCGATGAACTCCTGGATCGGTTTGGCACGGCTCGCTTTTAACACGACACTGGATGTATCCAGGGGCTACTGGCAGGTTCCCCTGTCTAAACTGCTTTCCCCACTCCATTACAGATCGTACCAATTTGTGACTCCTCCGTTCGGGTTGTTTGGGGGCCCAGTCACCTTTCAGCAGCTCATGGACCGGGTTCTGCATCTCCACCCTGCATATGCAGACGTGGGAGCAGCAAACGCAGCAGGTGGGGGCAGTGCTCGAGTCCCTGAGGAGAGCGGGGCTCACAGTCAACCCTAAGAAGTGGGCGGAGGGAGGTACGGTGTCTGGGGAACCACTTGGGAAGTTCTCCGACACGAGGACTTTGGGAGAAACCGTATCGGAGGTTGTTGTTCTGGGTGAGGTCGTTCATGTACCCACACAGCAACATCAGCATTTATTGTGCTTCTGTGCACCTTTTGTTTTCATTATTGATTATTGATTGCCCAATATTTACTGATTGTCTTAAACTTCGAAAGGTACGTCCTTTCAAACGTCTTGTTTAGCCTGAGTAACAAAAGATATTCCGTTAACTTTCGCACGAGTAAAGCAGAGCAAATCCTCACAATTAAGAAGCTGCAACAAGGGAAAGTTTGACATTTTCATGAGAAAATTATTCAGACGACGATCAAAATATTAGCAGATTAAAGTTAGGCCGAACAATTGATTAATCGACTAATTGTTTAACTTCCAAGTATCTTTATTACTAGATAATAATAAATAAATAAATACAAGTTTTTCCTTTAAAAAGTGCACCATAACAAGGTCACTTTGTCCCTCCAAATTGAACTTCTTGGGTCTTGGGAACATAACAGTGTTTAAAATACTTCTCACACTTTCACACTAGTTCATTTATGTATTTGCACATATACAGGACGTAGATATAAAGTCAGTAGGAATTTAAGAAAAATACACACATTGTGTAAGAGGTTAGAATCCAAACAGATAAATTCTCTATTAGATATCAATATTAAATGTTAAGATCAAAACAGATTTCATAGTTTATCAGTTTCAAGACTTGGCAGTATTACCAAATTGATAGAAATGCATTAGAATGTAAATGCATAGAAGTTAATGTTAAAACTGGACATGCACTTGTCACATTTAAAGCTTTTATAATATACTACCAGCGACTTTAACAGTTTTATTCCCAGTAGTTTAATGAGTTTGTTTTCGGGCTGAGATTGTGCAAGATTCATGGCGGAATATGTAGATTAAAACGCTCAAAGCTGTGACATGGTGCCACACTGCGTGTCAGGCGGTTCAGTGTATGATCATGAGTTAAATTCTATCAAGACAGCGTGTTTACACACACACACACACACACACACACACACACGCAGGGCAGACATGAGTACAAACTCACTGTGTGGAAGTGGACAGCTGTGCGCTCCGCGTCCTAAAACTCCCGCGGGGTTCCTTGATAAAAACAAAAACGGCAACACCATTTAAATCTCTCACACACACACACACACACACACACACACACACATGAAGTCCACGATCCTTGTGAACAGACACCGAGGACACCCTCGGAAAACTAACCGGGGAAGCAGAGATCCATGCGGTGACGCTGTCGAAGAAAGCCTGCCTCACTGGCTGCTGACTGTGTGTGTGTGTGAGTGTGTGTGTGTGTGTGTGCGCAGCTGCAGCCGCACAGCTGTAACAGTCAGCCTGTTGTTCCTGAGCCACAGAGAAGGGCGACACCTGTCGGTGGAGTCTGGGTACTGCAGGAGAAACGACCATTTATGATAAAAGAAGAAGAAAAATCATCATAATTTAGATTTAATGCAATTAGCTTTAAAGGTAAAAAATATTATCTCTTAATTGGAATGTGACGATTGCAGTTTTGTTGCTAAAGTTGTTATCTTGATTAAATCGTGGCTACATTTCTTAATTCAATCCAAATATTTTAGATTGTTTTTATTAAATTAAATTAAATTGTTTCAGTTTTTTTTTTTTTTTATTAAAAAAGTAGTAATACCCCAGTGTAGAAAAACTAAATGACTTATTTATTAGCATCAAAATAACCTTAAAGTACCACATGTAAAAGTACTCATGATGTAGAATGGTCCGTTTGAGAATAAACTTTATTAAATCACTGGCTTATAGTAATTAATGCATTCATGTGTTCATCACTTTAATGTTAGCTGATGAAGGTGGAGTTTATTTCAATTATTGTATATATTACGCAGTATCTTAATCCATAATAATCGTCTTTTATTTGATGATTTATGTTTTGGATTGATAATCTGAATCTGTAAAGTAATTTAATTAAAATAAATGTAGTGCAGGAAAAAGTACAATATTGGCATCAAAACTGTAGCGAAGTGTAAAGTAGCATGAATGGAAATACTCAAGTAAAGTAGAAATACCTCACATTTGAACAGTACTCGAGTAAATGTTAGGTACATTTAACAACAGCCTGTCAATAAATGTGGAAGTGAAACCCATTAACTCCACTTCATACTCAATTACTTAAAAAAGTCCTGCATTCAAAATGATATGTAATTAAAAGCAAAGCAGTGTCAGCAATACAATGTACTTCACTGTAAAGTATCACATCATATTCTCAACCTGAAAAGTAACTACAACCATCAGGTAAATGCAGTAAAATCAAAAGTGTATTGAAGTGGAGGAAAAACACACTGTATGTACTTTACTGTAACGTGTGCTGTAAAATACAAGTTCTTCTTTCCCATGAATGGAAGCTATATATCAGGATATATATCAAGAACTTGAAATTGTTCAACTTCTGCATTTTTCTACAACAAAACTGGAAATATTAGTTTGTCTACGTGTAACAGAAGTGTCTACCTCTACAGCTTTAAAGCCTCATTTCAGAGCCTGGAGTCACGTTTCAGCTCAGGTTCAGCCTGTGCTACATGTGAGTCGCATGTCGGCAACTTGTTTTTGACAGCCTGCAGTGACGTCCCACACACTCTCCACATGCTTCGCATAGCACACACACACGCACACACACACACACACACACAAAGACACATGCACACAAAGACACATGCACACATATAGACTATAATATAAAAATAATATCAAATAAATAGCGATGGGAATGGAAAGTACAAAAAAAAGGAAAGGGAAGAAATAATCAAAGCTATAAATAATGGGAGGTGGAGTCATGCTGGGTCTTGTGCGGTTGCAATTTGCAAAACAACATTCCCAACCACAGCTGCTGCCAGAGGAGAAGATTTAGATTCATGAATGTCCCAAAACCTGAAAGGAAAGAAGGCGTCTCCACTCTCTATGTTCACCTGTAATGAAAACATAAAGGAAACATACTCTGCAGCTACAGTCTGTCACCCGGGGCTAAAGAAACATTTAATTAAATTAAATTAAAGTCACTACTAGATGGAAAATATCAGTTTAGCATTAAGATGCCGTGTTTCTGGCTACAAATGTGAAATGTGGATTAGATTTATACTTGCATGCTGGTATAAATAGGAAATAGTTTTTACAAATTAAGAATGTTATTTCCACATGCATTTTGTGTTTACGGAGCAACAGAGTGAAATGCATTCAAATATGGCATCAGACTCAGCTTGTGATGTCCTTATCAAGAATAAACACTTGTGATGCAACTGTTCCTAATCACATTGCAAATGAGGCTGTTTTGACAAAAAAAAAAAACCCAGATGTCATCACTCTTCTTTTTGAACCCCTTTGCAAACAGTGTTATCAAAATTGTTATTGGAAATAAACTTGTAAAAGAACAAAAAACACGGACTGCAGCGGTGGAAAACAACCCCGGGGCTCTGTGAGTGAAAGGAGGCGGTAAAAATCCGCTTGTTTTATCTGACTGATTCCACTTCCTTCAGTCTGGGGATTCCTGAACTCGGGGATCTGTTGAGTAATCTTCCCCCGCTGCTGATTATATGACCCGGAGCGCTGCACTGGAACGGAGGAGAGGGCACACCATGAAGGTAAACACATCCACCACACACACTTTGTGTCACCGTAAGGTCAAAAATGGAATATTATTTTGATGTTGCTGTAAAAAAAAATGTTTTAGTTAAGTCATTTATATTAATTTGAGTTTATCCACCTTAAAGTTTGTACTTATGTTGTTAAAGTGATAATTTAATTCATATTATCACAGCTGAGTATTTACCTCTGTTGGTTTACTTTAAGTTAAACTAATTCAAATCTGCATGCTCTACCGTTTAGAAATGAACAATTTATAGGTTAGCTTGAATTTTGGTTTTAAAATGTTTTTTGTTTTGATTTACTGCTGTTTAACTGACCAAGAAAGAATATGGGTCAACACGAGGGTAGAGTGCTATTAATGTTTGGAGTGTCTAGTTGTTTTCATTTAGTTTAAAGAGACATTTCTTCATAATTTTAACCTAATTGCAATGAATGTTGGGAGGTTTATGCCAATAAAATAACAAAGTTTCTAGATAACTTAGTATGATGAGTTAAGTAAAGGTCCACTGGACATTTAGTCTTAAGTCTATAAAGTGATAGTTAAAACAATTTCAATCTGAAACTGACATTCTTATCTCCACTTAGTTAATAATAAAGCAAAAGCTTATTTAATGTCCCTTGTGAGATTGAACAGTGGAGAAGATAAAGTAAACACTGAGTCAAAATCAGTTTTCCAGCATTACACAACTAAAGTTTTGCAACAGGTTACGAATCAAAGTTATCAGGAATTGAATATAGCTTAATTTGTAGATACTATTTAAATTGTTACTTTAAGTTTCTGTGGTCTAACAACCTTTTCATTTTCATTCATTCAGAATATAAATAAGCATTTTCTTCTATTCATGGTAAATACTTGGGGTGAAAATGGGAAGTTTGAAGTAATTTCCTACATTTCTTTTATTCTGCTTTTTGCTCAGAATTTCTTTTTCTGAAAAAAATCTTAAACATGATGAAGGTATTAAGGTAACCGTTTTTTTTTTTTTTTTTGCTTTTTGGTGTACAGATGTATTCGGTTGCAGTTCTGTCTTCTTTGGCATCGTTGGTCGTTTTTCTGTCTCCAGTTTGGTATGTGCACACGAACGAACCGCACACACATAACACCTCAGTGTGATATTATCACTTGAATAATGTAGTAATGGTGCAAACTATGTCTCTCTTCTCCACATTATCTACACTCCTGGGACGTAAGAAAGCGGCTTTTAATAAAAAAAGAAGCTGGATAATCATGTCCAGTTAAATCAGAGAGGTATATAATATAAATGTTTTGTTGTTCATAATGTTAATGTCCATTTCTCTCAGCTGTCAGCAGCCTGTGCACTGCAGATGGGGGCCTTATGGAGAGTGGTCTGAGTGTGATGGGTGCTCCAGTACAAAGGTACTTCAGAGCACACAAATACTCGTGTTGTACTCGTGGGAACATTTGTGTAGACTTTCATTTATTTTGCCTGGAAGTGTGCTCAAAAGTGAACCCTTATCGCACCTAACCCTAAACACTAACTGCAAAGCTACATTTTAAGCCTCAAAATACTGTTCAGTAAATGGCTAATCTTGTGAAGACTAAAGTTGTGTCCCCAGATAGATATCCTCATAATGTAATGTATTGAATACAGAGCGCACACACATTATTTATACTGCGGCCACATTCCCAATAGTGTTTGATGCTGAAAATACAGGCCGCGTAACATAAAGCCATCAAGCCGATTGTGGATCACAGTGAAATGCATCCGTGTCCTCACTAAAAATAGAGCTCAACAGTGAGTTTCCAGAGGTGAAAATCCCATTCACATTGCGTATCGAATATTTTGATTAATACCCATAATGTTGTAAACCATGAGATTGTGAAACGGTTCTGAACTGAGCTAGCTCAGGCGCTACGAAGACAACAAACACAGCTAACATGATATCTTCCTCTGCTCTGGACTCTCTGGCTCTTTTTCCCCTCAATATGTCGGCACTGTTTACACGCTTGCAATGGGTCAGTGGCACCATTCGTGTAAACATAAATTCAACTTTTTGGGAAGATTTATAATTTGAGATAAGATGTTTTAATCCAATAGGGGCTGACTTCATCTTGAGAATAAAATACAAACTGATATAATTCTAAAAACAGTCATGAAATTACCAGAAAAAGTACGGAAATCCTAGTCTGACATCTTGTGTACAGTGTGCTTTCCTCCTAAATTGATGGCAAAATAAATAAAAATTAAGAAAGAAAATTAAGATCCTGATAATCATTTCATTCATGTTCATGGTTGCTTCCTTGTCAGGTGCAAACTCGCCATGTGGAGGTGTACGCCCAGTTTGGCGGGGTGCCATGTTCAGGAGAAGCCGCACGAACACAAGCATGTGTCCCACAGAAAGGATGTCCCCTTGCAACAAGCTGTGGAAACAGGTTCCGCTGTAGCTCCGGTAAGTTGCAACATGTCGTATTCAACAAAATGCGGCAAGCTATTTTTTCACTATGTATTAAAATCTGTATGAAATACCAACAACAGTGCCACAATACATATTTATTTATTTTATTAATTTTATTAATTTTATTCATTTTATTCATTTTATTCATTTTATTCATTTTATTCATTTAATTTATTTTATTTATTTATGTATTTATTTAATTTATTTATTTATTTATGCATTTAATTTATTTAATTTATTTATTTATTTATTTATTTATTTAATTATTTATTTTATTTATTTATGTATTTATTTAATTAATTTAATTAATTAATTAATTAATTTATTTATGTATTTAATTTATTTATTTAATTATTTAATTATTTAATTATTTAATTATTTATTTATTTATTTAAATATTTAAATATTTATTTATTTATAGTTTTGGCTGAGTTTTTGTTAGGATTGGACTTTCTTAGAGTTTTCTTGATATGTCTCAGTCGTCCCAATATTTTTATTACACATTATACAATTCCAAAAAAAAAGTTATATATATATATATAATATCACGTTTTTTTTGGGGTTTTTTTCTAAATTATCTCTCTTGCAATGTGGAATGAAACAAGTCTTTGTTGAAACCCTGATGCAGGTCAGTGTATCAGCCAGTCTCTGGTGTGTAATGGAGACCAGGACTGTGAGGATGGTCTGGATGAGAGAAGCTGTGATGGAGACAGCAGCCAGTTCTCATGCGACCTCGACAAAACGCCTCCCAACTCTGGCTTCACAGGCAGAGGGTGAGCAGCTGCAGCTCCAACACCATGACACCGGGTTGCTTTTTGACTTTAATGGGTGTAAGACAACAGTCACATTCATTCATACAGAGTCAGAGGCTGCAAGGTGCCACATGCTCATCAGAGATAACCCTTCACACACACTCACACACTGTTGGGCATCGGGAGCAATTTGGGGTTCAGTATCTTGCTCAAGGACACTTTGACATGCTGACTGTAGAGGCCGGGGATCGAACCACCGACCCTCCGACTAGTGGACGACCACCTCCTTATTTATATTATGAACTTTATAAAACTATCCTCTCAGGATAAGGCCACTGTGAAGACCAAGTTATATTCACAGAGCCTTCCCTCGACCTGCATTACAAAAGTACGCAGTTAAAACGACCAAAGAGCTAATAGCTAACAGTGGCCAAGCGTCAGGCAGAAGAAAGCACTGAAATTGTCAAAAGAGAAGCCTATTAAGTATGTATGATTGTTAAAAATACATAATACAGACAGAGAATTGTATAAGAAGTTCCTTAAAAAATAAGAGGAAAACTGATGTAATATTCACAGAAACTGTAAATCTGCTCAAAATTCATCCGGATCACTCGTTTTACACAAACTTCCTGCACTTCCTGGCTCCGGTGTGTCATGCTCTGCAGGTACAACGTGCTGACGGGCAAACTGAGAGCGGGCGTGATCAACACTCTGAGCTTTGGAGGCCAGTGCAGGAAGGTGTTCAGCGGGGACCATAAAGTCCACTACAGACTGCCGCAGAACATCCTCAGGTACAACTTTGAGGTGAGTCGAACAAGAAACTCATGTTCATGTTCGCAGGTAAGGAGCAAATGTGAGGAATGTGTACTCTACTGCCAGTGACAGTCCTGCATCTAAAACCTTTCTTAAGTAAAAGCTCGTACCACTCGTCTACAGCAATGCATCATATTCTGTAAGATCATCATATGTTTGTAGCTGTTTGTCTCTGTCCTGTGACGACCACGTATCTCTAAAAAGTCACCTTTTCACGAGTTTCTCAGACGAACGGCTTCAGTTTTCAGATTTGTGACTTGTGTGTGAGGCTTTTTAAAGACGAAGCAGGAGAATTTTCTCAACACATAAAGGAACACGTCGTCCTTCGGTTCACTGGACAGCAAGGGAATGAAAAACTATAATCTGACAAGTAACTAAAGATGTCAAAGTAAAAAGTACAACATTTACCTCTGAGACGTGGGGAAGTAAAAGTATAGAGTTGCATAAAATGGAATTACTAGGACCTCAAAGTTGTACTGAAGTACAGTACTTGAGTCTATCTTTTCATCACTCAATGAAACTTTATAGTACGAACAACAGACGACCTACAGGGATGCCTCCTCTAGGTCTTCCCTTGAGCCATGCAGCGAGCGTGGCTTAAAGTAAAGCACGACGAGCTATTTTCACAGCAGCCACTGGAATGAAACCAGATGCTGAACTTTTGTTGTGCTGCAGGTGAAAGTAGACAATGAAGACAGCGATGAATCCTACGAGAGCTCCTGGTCCTACGTGCAGCACATCCAGGCCAACGCCTTGGTGGGACACGACCGTCGCACTTTCCACAAAGAGCTCACGGACAATAAGGTAACGATAAAACCAGATCTGCTTCACGAGTCACTTCTTTTGGACTTCTTACTGTATATGTCGGACAAAGTGACAGATATTGAACGTGCTGTTCTTGGGTGTTGTCACAAGTTGGTTTAAAGGGTTTATTGGCGCTTCTATTGTCCAGGCCTACAGACTTATAATCCTGAGGAATAAAGTTGAGCTGGCCCAGTTCCAAAACTCTGCCCCGCAGTATCTGACTCTGGCTGAAGGATTCTGGAAGGCCTTGTCCTCGCTGCCGTACACGTACGACTACTCTGCCTACCGCCGGCTGTTTGACACATACGGCACACACTACCTCTCCGAGGGCTCACTCGGAGGCGAATACCAAGCCTTGTTGGAGTTAGACCGCCAGGCGCTCGATTCGACCAGTAAGAGCTTTGATGATGTCAATGTTGCTATTAATATTATCTGCACATAAAATCTGAAGCGGAGGGAATCTGTATCTTTGTAGGGAATTTGGGGAATTTGTTTTCTTACATTGGCTATATTGATCAGTACCACATATGAACCCTTCATTTTAGTCGAGCTTAATGCAAATATAAGCTTTAAAATGTCAAATTTTGTGTCTCATACCAACGATGTTTATCATCTCTGTGGACTGACATTTGGTGCCCGTCAGCTCACAATTTCCGAATCTCTTGCTCCTGCCTTATTTGCGTAAAGGTACAACAAATATAGAGTACCAGAGGTGTTGGAGAAAGGTGAAACGCCGTCTCTTCAGAAAGAAAGTCAAGACCGTCTGTGAAAAACTGACAAAATCTTTAGCATCCAGCCACGGTGAGTAAAACTTTGTTATTTACAGCTTTTAAAAGTGCCAAATACAATTATTCAATTCAATTAATTAAATACATTTAAACTTGACTATCACACAGACTCTATCGTCTTTTGCCTGCAGGAAACAAAGTAAACCGGATGCCCATCAAGGTCAACGTGTTCGGCGGAGATGCGTCCTTTACAGCAGCTCTAACTCACCTGGATCTGGATAACCCGGAAGCTAACGGAGAGATCTACGACAACTGGGCCTCGTCTGTCAAAGACTTCCCTGAAGTAACGGACCAGAAGGTATCACAGTCAGCTGGTTGTATCTTAGTGTTTGATTGGTTGATCTAGCTCAACTGACCTTTCACTAACCCCCCCCCCCCACCCCACCCCTAGTTACTTTGCCACGCCTGTCAATTCTTTCATTTCAGTTTGGCACATTTGCAGTTTACAGTGACAACGGTGACAGATTTCACATTAAAATTTCATAATAGTTTTTGAAACAGTATTGCTCTACAGAATTATATAGACAAAAATAGCTTCACCTTATTAACCTTATAAACCATCGATTTTGCCAGCTGAACTAAAATAAACAAATTTTCTCATAGACTTCTATACAATCGGACTTCTTTTTGCAACTAGTGGAGTTCCCCCTGCTGGCCATTATAGATAATGCAGGTTTAGGGCATTTCTACATTGGCTTCACATTTCATATCAGGAAGTTGCCCCTTGTTCTGTGTATTATCTGTTATTAAGATAAAGTATTGTGTACTGTGTATTTGTCTTTCTTTTCTCTACATGCACATAGTGTAAACACAACTTGTTTTCCAGCTGCGTCCTCTGTATGAGCTGGTGAAGGAAGTGCAGTGTGCGGGATTGAAGAAGCTCAACCTGAAAAGAGCCACTGAGGAGTACCTGGCTGAGGAGCATCCCTGTCACTGCCGGCCCTGCCAGAACAACGGCCAACCGCTGCTGACGGGCTCCGAGTGTCGCTGCGTCTGCCGGCCGGGAACGTCGGGACAAGCCTGCGAGACGGGAGCTGTGACTGGTGAACAACCAGGTAAACACACAAAAGACTCGACGTAAACATGGTTTACTCTTAGGTTTGCTTCAATATAAAACGCACCTATGCAATAAATAAAAAAGAAAATAGAAAATCAACATTGTAACATTTGTCATTTTATCTTACATACTGAAAGCTAATACTAGTGATAGTAGTAGCTAGCAATTTGAACTTAATCAGTTTAAAGTTACAAGACTTACTTGAAGATTTTAATAAAATGTATAGAAAGTGTTGAAAATATTCTTGTTTACTTGATAACCAAGATTGAATCCAGGTTAGTTAATCCAAGTCCGACCCACTTTCATTTATTATATGTTACAATGGAAAGTTATTTGCTTAAGATTTACCCCCCAAAAAAGGGTAGAAATGTAGCTTTGTAGACAGAACAACAAAGAGACCCTCTCTTTTTCTCTCCCAGGGGTGATCCATGGCAGCTGGAGCTGCTGGGCCTCCTGGGGCTCCTGCTCTGGAGGTCAAAGGTCAAGGACCCGAAGCTGCAACAACCCCACCCCCAGCAGAGGAGGCCAACACTGCTCCGGGCTGCAGGTGGAGCAGAAGCCTTGTGAGGACGCAGACATCCAGTACTTACAGTAAGGACACGTGCACACACTAACGTGTTTGTCAGGTACCTAGGTAATTTCAGGTAAAATCAGGTAATTTTGTGTCCCAAAAATTGGAGATTTTTGCCCCCAAACCAACCCATAGACATACTTATATGTTTTTAATATCACAGAGGATAAGCCTTGATTTCATTCTATATATAGATTTGAAAGTGACCAATTACTGACCACGTCCTCATAATAAGTACATTGTTAATGCTTAATAAGCTGTATGTCTGCAGTGTTGTAGTTTTCTCACCGGGAACCGTTTGTGTGCAGGACGATGGAGCCTCAGTGCTTCAATCTCTCTGTGACTCCACCAAAGACATGTGGAGCGCCGCCAAACCTCAGGAACGGGTTTACTCTGGTGAGTGTGCTTAATTGATTCTGTTTTTCTATTTATGTAAACCTCAGAGACCACCACCGGGTTTCCTGGGTTCCAGAAAAAGGCTGCACAGTTATTATAAACCTTAAGCTCTTTAGAAACGGATCATTTATTCGTTGTTGTTTTTCAGCTACTAGTAAAGAAGGTGATTAAGTGCATGTTTCTGAGCTTTGCTGCTGCTGTTGTCTTTTATTTCTCAGAATCCCAGAGACTTTTACCTGGTTGGAAACACGGTGCAGTATTCCTGCATCAACGGCCATCACCTTAGCGGAGACGCTGTGGCTGAATGCACTGAAAACCAGAAGTGGAGGACAGGAGCGGCACTTTGTAAACGTACGTCTTCACTCCATTAACTCTGCGAGGGACGTCATGCATTCTCAGGAAGGACTGAGTTTAACAGATTTAAATGTAATTTAGTCAAATGTTGGGCTATTGTCTGTACAAGTCAAGGCCAACATCTCCCGGATCAAGTCGAAGTCGTAAGCTTTGTGTTTTAAAAGGCTCAGTGAGTAGGATATTCCTAAATAAAACAATGCAGACGAAGATTTCTAAAGATTCTCCACTCTTCGCTCTCAGGCACCGTAAAACGATCCTCCAGGAATCCCAACGCTGTAACGTTAAGTCCTCTCTTCCTCTCTCAAAATCCCCCTCTTTCCAATCCTAGGTTCCACGTGTGGGATTCCTCCACTCAACAGTGACGTCACGGCCACGCCCGCCGAAGCAGCCTATGGTATTGGAGACAGAGTGTCCTTGTCCTGTCCTGCGGGGTCGGTGCTGGACGCCGAGGTGTCAGAGATCATGTGCAGTCCCAGTCTGCAGTGGTCTCCTTCACCAGCCAGCGCTCATTGTAGAGCCGGTACAGTGCATTTATTCTCAGTGTCAAATCTCCTCGATGTGAAGTAACACGCATCCACCTCTAATGGCAGAAGATCTGCAGCTTTAATCCAATAACCCCAGGTGTCAGGAAGCAACAAGATGTTTCAGGTTAACGTAAAAGCTCCAGGTCATTTAATACATTTTACTTTCTTACCATCGGAGTTTCTGAACAAGATTGGCTCAAGTGTCTACGGATAAACGCTGGAGTTATTATTTAGCTGTCCCAAACGTAGATGACAGGAGGCGAGTTAACAAAAAGAGACTTTAAAAGTAAATAAATTCTATATATTCTCCTCAGCGCCCTCAGCTCCCACTCCCCCACGTGGCCTGAACTGTAAGATGTGGGAGAACGTAGGACAAACCGAGTGTGTGTGTAAGATGCCATCTCAGTGCTCGTGAGTATGATCTGTGGGAATTATTTCTGCATGTGGTAAAGGGGAAAATGCTCTGGGTGTTTTCAAACACTTGCATTGTTCCATATATTGCCTTCATGCAGGACTTCTCTGCCGCTGTGCGCCAGACTCGGCTCAAGCCAAACCCGTTTACTTGGTGTTTGCCAGCTCGGCGCTCTGCGGTGTATGGGCCGGAGCTTCGAGTTGGCCAGCGACGGAGACTGTGACTGGCCAGAGGTGACGTCCACGTCCTGCGAGGACTGCAAACCGGGGACAGTCTGTCAGGGTGAGTCTACTTGATTACTATTTCTTACAATTTGGGTTTTATTGTTGTTTTGACCATGATGTTAACACAGTACTAATCTCTACATCAACGTCCTTTGGGACAGTGTCAGGGTCAGCCAACCAGAGGCAGAGTAGGGCGGGTCATTGCCTTTGCCGATGACATCGTCCTGCATAATAATTAGCCATGTGCTTGTGTTTTATGAATGGAGAGTGTGTAATTTCGGAACAATGGCCGTTTGTTTTGGGGATAATGGGCTTTTGGACATATGTGACATTATATGTGACAGGGTTTCGTAATAATTGGCTGTCAGAACAATGACATGGCACCTTGAAAAACAAAAAAATTTAAAATAAATAAATAAAATGAAGACATTTGGAATGCCTGTGTTTTATTTTTCAGTTTAACTTTTTTTAGTGCCAATACTTACAAGTGTACCAATCTTTGCTTTTTCAGTTCAGGTCTTGTTTTCAATGCCACATTTTGAAGTCACCGCCTCCATAGTTTATCGTTTAGCCAAACATAATGTGAGCACACTCAAAAATGTAACTAATAATCCCTCATTGAAATAATAAATTGGTCTGCAAACTGGAATTTTAACGCTCACCTTCATTTTCTTTTCCAAATAAGTCCAACCTGTGTGTAGTGGATACATATCATATGTGTGTGTGACTGCATCAATACATACAATCTTTATGTTTCCATTCTAGGATCTGGATGTGTATGTCAGAACGCGTCTGAATGCCCAACAGACTCCGCCCCCCTGTGCGCCAGAGCTGGTGCTGCCAGCGTTGCCGTGACGATGACCGAATGCGAGGTCGGGGCCAGACGGTGTGCCGGGGAGCAGGTCAACGTTGTCAGTATTGAGGCTTGTCCAGAATAAAGATGGCCGAGCCCTCAAACTCATGAACATGAAGGAGGGACTCGACTTTTCTCAATGAATTGTAAATAGAATCAAATGTTTTTTACACTTGAATGATGTGAATGTGTTCCCCTGTGGTGTCTTTTTATATTTCTCGTGGACTGATGAACAGCATTTGCATTTCAAGTTTATGTTGAAAATCTTTGACAAAATCCCTTATAAATGCCTTTGTTATGGATTGTTTTTGTTATAGGAAGTTAATAAAACACTTTTTAGAATACATTTTTGTTCTCTTGGTCTTAAAATATCAAATATTTTAAGTGGTTATTGTGAGAATAATCAATATATAAACTGTTACAATGAGCCTTATTGTTCCTTATTTAGATGTAATATGTGATATGTAAGATGTTATTGAATTAAGTAACTTCTACTGTGAAATAAGAAGCAATATTTGTAAACTGAAGAGGAAGAGTACACCACCTAAAAGTGTGACAGGAGATCTGATTGGAGCAGAGAAGCGCTGAGAGGCGTGGCCTAAGTGCCAACAAGGGGCCAATAGGAGCTGGCCCCAGCCAACCAATGGGAGAAGACTATACCTGAAAGTATAAAATATGTTGTAAACTAGAGATCTGTGAGACAGAGGAACTACTTAAATGTGAAATATATATATTATGTATATAATATCATCATCAATAAATACAGTTAATATGAAGAGAAGTTTCTGAAATTGATTTCTATGCGTCTCTATTTCAAATTAAAACAACACAACATTATCTACTTGGTCACCCATCAGATTTATGAAACAAACAATTTTGCAAATCACTAGTTATGAATTCAAACTGTGTTTTTCTTAATATCTTACTTTGACTATGTGGAGTCAAAACTTTAAATTTATTCCTTGATGCTTTTTTTCAGTGCAAAATTTCTAATTTCTGAATACTACAATAATAATACAATACTTTTTTTTTTTTTTTTTTCTAAAAATCTGAAGTATTGCATCAGACAAGCTGCATGAAAACGCAAAGATTTCTGAAGTTTTCAATATTTAATAATATTTTTGCCATCAATACAGTGTCTAAATGACACATTTTGCATGCACATCCCATGTGTACGACACATTTCCCGCAGTAAATGTTGTGCAAATCTAACATCAGGTGGCAGCAGATACATAACCCTACGAGAGGAATCGTGAGCATAGAAGAAAAAACTATTGAAAAGCAGTAAAAAATTCAAAGGTATAAGAGTTTTTAGATAATTATTTTAAGTGTGAAGGAACGACTCATCCCATAAACCATTGCAAAAGGTGACTCGCCACCTCTGGAAACTTCTCTAAATAACTTTTGTCGATCTTAAATGAAGGCAGATTCAGCAACTGCCTGGCTTATTTTTGTTCAAAATGTTTTCATAAACACATTTCTGTGAACTATTTTTGTAATACGAGAGAGAGTTTCCAAACGGTTTAAAATCCAGGACATTTCAAGACGTCGCTGTAGGATTGTGGGTAGTGTAGTACGTTTCCATGATATCGTGAATTTTTTAAAACAAGGTTGATATTATACGGACTTATGGCCGTATAATGAAGCTTTACGATGATACTTTACGCTCTTTGGCTTTCCCGTTGTCCCCGTTATGTAATAATAACATTGTGCAAGAGATGCTAATGTCTACACTGTCAGACTTTACGGTGGGTTCACACGTGGAGTGCACGGGCACAGAGCGGCCTGTGAGGGATCATCTGGACTCACAGACGCCTTCATTGAGAATCTCAAACTGATAGTTGATACATTTGAGGGCGGCCATAGAACAAAGGTCCATGCTGCGAGTCCTCTGGGTCCGGGTCAGCTTCACGCAGAACATGTGCTCTTGAAGTTTGGGGCAGTCCCGAGCCGCTCTGCACTCACACGTCTTAGATTCTGAGGACACACGCGAGTTGACATTAGGAAAATGATTTGATATGATAAATGTGAAAACTTCAACTTTTCTGTTTTTAAGTTTTAATACTTTGCTGAAGGAAGAATTCACACAGACACATTTTAAAGGACTGTAATCTATATGTTAACATTTTAATTAACATATAGATTTTTTTTGTATTTACTTGTCTTTAGTTTTGCCCTTATATTGACTGTGACATGGCATTTTACTCACAAAACAACATGACGGCACTCAAACGCACATAAAAGTTGCTTTTTTTCCAATTATAAAACCTCCATGGTTAAAAACTCATAATACAGGAAGTGATCATTTACTCTGTTTGCAATCGGATTTGTTTTGTCTTATTTCTAATGATGGTTTCTTTGCAATGCATAGCGGTGGCGCCACATCCAGCCCTGTTATACATCCATAGATAACAGTGTTATCATCGTAACCAATCAGAATGACGTTGAAAGCTGTGAGAGAAATATAATTTTATGCTTTTGCACTAAAACGTTCCTAAACAAATGGATGTGGATCTTTCCATCAGACTCACCAGAGCAGGTCTCCCATTCATAACACGTGTCCAGCTGACAGGGCTGCTGAACAGAGCTCTTAGAGGACATGTTGGCTCGGAACTTGACCCACTCCAGTTTGGCAGGATCGACCTCACACGCGCCCTCGCTGACGAAGAAGAGCGGATCTCCGTGGCAGGAGCCAGCGTGGAAGGAGCACAGGGACATTGACACGGTGACACCGACCTCCAAGTTTAGGACGCAGAGAGTCTCCGGTTGTGGACTGCACACACACAAACACACACACACGCACTCACACATGTTTTTGTTGTTTTATGATAATGAAAAAAATACAATAAAATAATGCTATGATACCACCACAATAGATCAAATGCAAGAAAAGTGCTTCACCCAAGAAAAACTTTTATAAAAAATTAAATGTAAAGAACATTAAAAAAAAAAAAATAAAATAAAATGAAATAAAATGAAATAAATAAAATAAATAAAATAAATAAAATAAATAAAATAAATAAAATAAATAAAATAAATAAAATAAATAAAATAAAATAAATAAAATAAATAAAATAAATAAAATAAAATAAAATAAAATAAAATGAAATAAATAAAATAAATAAAATTTAATTAAAAATTAAAAATAAATAAAATAAAATAAAATAATATTAGGGCATAGTATTTTAATAATAATAAATAACAAGATGAAAAACGTACAAGCAGCTCTCTCGTTGAATGCAGACACATTTAGAGTTCTGCAGTTTCTCTCCTGGACCACACTGAGCGTCAGGAACAAACGGTTCCTCTGCATAGAGGAAAGTCACAGAAACAAGAAACATTTTTGCCTTTTCTTTAAGCAGCATGTTGGTCCTCATCTGTGAAGCCTCCTCTCTTGTAAAAGCAAAACCTGGTGTTTTTAAACAACAAGTATAAATCTCTCTAAATTAGTTTTTGAGTGTGAAATGGGCTTGTTGCTAGTGGAATAGTGGAAAAACAATCACGACAGCTGCGGTTCTCGTTCACCGTAGGTGCAGTGGTGACGGTGTGAGAAAAAGTAGCCTCACTGGAAAACTTACAAAGATGAGATTTATTTAACTTTTACAAGAAAAAAGAATTTCTACACGTCATGAGTTCAAAAGCTCACATTAAAATGAACGTTTTGATGAACGCTTGGGAAGACAATCGAAGTTTAGACATTTCAAAAAGGGCAGCGCACCATTTTTGGCCCCTCAGGGCACAAATTTCACACACGAATGCACACACACACACATACACCAACACACACATTCTCATTCCAGGTTACGTAATGGCCGATTTTGTGAAAGAAAACCTAGAGACGTTTTTTACCGAGACGTTTTTTTTAACTACCGAGTGTGTGATTATTTTGTTGACGCAAAACTCCAACTAAATGATTTTATTGTCACACAAATATGTTTGCGTCTAACACTTTTTGCCCACATGCAACCGAAACATCCGACTGACGCATTCGATGCAGATCTCCCTCTCTTTAAAACGTTGACCTCCTCTGTGACACTGTGCTGTATTTTCTGCATTCTTTATCTTAACGATGGTTAAACATAATGAGTAACTGCCCAAAACAAGGTACGGGAAAACGGACACGCTGTGTTTAAGAGCTGTTGATCATTAAAGTTTTTAACCTTTACGACAGACATAAAAAGACAAAGGTGTGAAAGCTGGAAGAAAAGGCCATGAGACGTAAAGTCCGAAGAGAACATCTCCCGTAAAAATTACAAACCGTGCAGGAGCTGCTGGTTAATGATAAGACACAGGGGAAAACTGGGAAAAGTACTGGCAGAAAAGTTCATTAATGGTGTCTAGAAGGAAGCAGTAAGAGGATCTGAGACCGTCCCACACAGAAGATAAAGACAATGTATAAAGGAAGAAGTGTGAGCTCATGCCTGTGGGAGCTCAAAAAGAGTAACCTACTGTACCATCGGTGCAGCGTAGGTCAGCAGGTAATGGCGGCTCCCAGGTGAGACTGTCACTGCACTTGTAGAAGCCTGACGGCAGCGGCTTCAGCCCCATCTCGTTGCAGTTCATTCCCACTGATTCCCCAACTTTGTACTCGTCTTGGCTGGGGAACAGCATCATGCCCTCAGGGATCTCGGGAGGAAGGCACAGCTTCCCTAAAGGTGCAGGAGGACTCGTGTTTCTAGAGAATGGCGTTCAAATCATTTGCAGAGACGTGGCTACAGACTTACTGATGCAGCTTCCTTGTGGTTGACTCCACGTCCCGTCAGGGAGACAGTTAAAGAACTGGAAGCCGTCCAGGTCAAATCCAGTGTAGCACTGGAACTCCTCATCCTCACCAAAGACATAATACTGCTTTGCTTTCTGCCAGAGGAGGAAGGTAATGAACACCAGAAAGGTTAGGAAGGATACACGGATATATATATATATATATATATATGCTATAATTGGCCACTTTCTTTGTTCCTTTTCTCTGGATTTCTCTCTTTTGTTCAATTCATTCTGCAGTTTTTGTGATATATATGTTTCTATGAAATTATAACATAATAATACCTCCCTATGTTTGGTGACTATTATATACAAAGTCATAATTAGGATAGAATACGTGATAATTCATAATTAAGAGGTATAAATTCATACTTTTTTACCATTTTGAGATATGTATTGTTATTTTTGTCTTTTTTTTAGAGTCTTTAAGAGATAATTAACCCTCATTTTGTTTTATTATACTATGATATATGGAGTCTGCAGCGTGGAACCAAAATAGGAGCTCTGATCCGAGCGCCTTCATTTCACTGTTAGGTGAAACGCTGCATAAACGTCTTTAAATTAAATTCTAATTTAGATATAATACTTAGTGCAACAGTAATACTAATTTAGTGTTGCACTTCCATTAAGTTGGGCCAAGATATTCTGATTTACAGTCTGTAGTATGCTCCAAAAACGAATAATAAACATTAATAGTGTCTTTTGTTAGACCCTATAACAAAACATAGAATTTAAAAGCCTTTATGACATTAATTGTGCGATTCCATGTTGTAATAATTTGTAATTTAAGGACAGAACAAGGCAAATTATTTATTATTTGGTAAAATGTATAATCTCTTCTTTATTTATGTTTTTCTTTCGGTTTTTTTATTGCATAATTCAAATGCAAATGTAATCTAGCATTTGTAATATTTTGAATGAAATTAATTGATTAATTAATCTATATATTAATAGATACATATTATATACTATAATTCATTATTTTCTTATAGAAATGAGTATTTCTCAATATTTTGGTCCGATTTTTGACACTTTTATTATAATGATAATGATTGATTCCTGTTTACCCTGAGAAAGCTGTTGGCCGGACTCTGTGGCCTCAGACAGCCCTGCACACCAGGAGGCAGCTCGTCCCTCCAGCCCATCGTGAAGTCATCGTCATTGTCGCAGGACTCATGTCTGGACGCAGAGTAAACCCAAATTGACCCACATACGGTACATACGAAGAGAAAATACAATCTAGGCTATCTGTAGTTGCATTTAACGGCATGAAAAGTGTTATAATGCTAAAAAAAAAATGGCTAAACATCAGTGAAGAATTATATTTTTTAATATGATCATCATGCAGTGGTGAGTTAAAGTACTTTCTTCCATTGGATGTATAGCATGACAGCCGTCTTACTTTTCGAAGATGGAGATGTGACATTGATCCTCATGTCTGTCCGGACCCTTGCAGGGTTGACCACCTCTGAGGGGGGCGGGGTTATTACAGCGCCTCGTTCGATGTCTTTTCATTGTGGCTCCGCAGTGACTCCAGGGCCCCCAGCAGCTCCAGTAACCATCCACCGCCTCTGTAGATGTTACACACCAAACCAAAAGACCCACGTGAACATAACCGAACCTGGTTAGAATCAGTACTGACGGATGTGTGTGTGTTCTTCACACCTCACAATATGAAAGTGTTGGGACAGAACCCAGATCACACAGATGAATTTGCAAGTTAAGGAGCTAAAACTTCAAACGTTACCCCGAGAGAGAGAGAAGAAAGGTGCAAAGTTGCATTTCTTGTGTGCACATTTTGGCCTGATGGTAGGAAGAGGAAAGGTCAGGCAACCAAAATCCTATTGATTCATTCTGTTGGGACCTTAACCCAAGATAACTCGGTCCGGACCGAAGTGTTGGACAAACGCAAAACAACAGTGGAGCAGCTGATTCACAGGAAATGTCCCAAAGCTGGTGCGCACATTTAAAAACGCTCCGGATGCTAAATTCCTTTCCATTTCCTAAAGCCATTTCTTTGTTTCTTTCTACAGTTGCTCATATCTGTCTTTTCATCACACCAAAGTGATGGCAAAGACAGGATTTCTCAGAAAAAATGTTTAAGTAATTAAAACATAAACCTACAGTATTGTTAAATTATCCAGGAGACTCACTGAAAACCTGAAACACACACACACTATGCTTTTCTTCTCTTCCCTATTCCTGCTCATGAGCAGATCGTGCACTCCAGCAGTCCTGCCGTACCCGAAGTGTAGTCGGGAGCTCGCTTCTCACAGTTCGAGCCAAATGTGCCGGTTTGGCAAACACACTTGCACTCTGTGCCGGAGAGAACCGGCCTGGCATTGTTGGGGCAGGGAGAGCACTTGCAGGTATCAAACTCGTCCAGGTACTGCAGCAGGGCCTTCCTCAGGTGTCTCCTCTTTGTGGCAGCACACGGGATCCCCCGAACCAGATCTATGATGGGAAGAGCCTGGACAAACACACGCACACATGAACCCAACATCAGCTTTTTGTAGATTT
>CALSBV010010773.1:903743-921165 GCA_943590825.1 Bovichtus diacanthus
AAAAGGAAGTTTGGGGCCCCCTGCTGGAGCTGTTGCCCCCGCGACCCGACCCCGGATAAGCGGTTGAAGATGGATGGATGGATGGATGGCGGCTGAAGTTAAATTCATTCAAGGGGAAACTACGTCCATTTTCAGCCGGGCTCTGTTTCACTGCAGCCAGATGAAGAGCGAAAGTCCACCACATCCATCAGATTGCGAGGAGCTGCGGACGCTGCCAACAGATCCGGTTGAAAATTGGAAAAAGTGTCACTTTTATCTCCCACAGCATCCGCCTCATGATCCAACACATTTCAGTGTAATCCCTCTAGTAACTGTTCACCGCTCAAATATTCTGTTTCACTGGGGAAAACACCGCAGTACAGAAGCTAAAGACGCTCTAACTTACGTTTCATGGGGATTTTAATAACAGCCTCCTGTGTGTAAATATTTTCCGTGTACTACGGCACTAATGATTGACATTATGGCATGATGATCACAGGGGTTACTTCCTTGAGTAGGACTGCTCATACTGAAAAAACTAACCTCAATATTTAAAATACACGGAGTGGCCCTTTAAGATGTCCTGAGAGACTGTAGGGGATGTCACAATAATACTTATTTAGTAGTCTAGACAAATACCAGTGAAATTCCACAATTCTCGATGCCAATTCGATACCCTTATAAAAAAGTAAAACAAAATAACCCCATGTTATTCAACATACACTCCTTTCATTACGTATGAATAATGTTTTTTGTTAGGAAGTTTAACAGTTCATAATTCCCTCTCCAATATCTATTTTATAAGGCTTTGAAAAGTTCTCCTTCAAACAACTGTATACTTAAATACGATTCTTGCCAAAAACAACATTTCACAGGATGACATTTAAACAAATCATGATATCCATGTGGGACCAAAACAACCTCAAGACGAGCCGTTGTGTGGTTTGATATGTGTTGAAACACGTTTCCGTCGCAGTGTACTTTAAACAAATATCTTTTGTCGTGAATTGCAGGTCTATTGCTGTGTGGTACAGAAACAACTCCTATGAACTCCACCGTGTTGACCAACAGCACCATCATCTTATCGAGCACCACCCCAAGCAACACCCAACCCCCCAGTATAGCCATTACCAGCAGAACCCCCAGTGCCACCCAAACCCCCAGCCCCGCCACCAGCACTCCACAAACCACCGGCTCCACCACCGCCACCGGCTCCACCAGCACAACCAGTAACAACAGCACCATCATCTTATCAAGCACCACCCCAAGCACCACCCAAACCCCCAGTACAGCCATTACCAGCAGAACCCCCAGTGCCACCCAAACCCCCAGCCCCGCCTCCAGCACTACACAAACCACCGGCTCCACCACTGCCACCGACTCCACCACCGCCACCAGCTCCACCAGCACAACCAGTAACAACAGCACCATCATCTTATCGAGCACCACCCCAAGCAACACCCAAACCCCCAGTATAGCCATTACCAGCAGAACCCCCATCACCAGTGCCACCCAAACCCCCAGCATAGCCATTACCAGCAGAACCCCCATCACCAATGCCACCCAAACCAGCACACCGGCACAGGAAGAAACCAAGTCCAAATATCTGAACTCAGGTATGTGGCGACAAAAAGCTTCACATACATGCTTGTGCACAAAGCTTCTCCAAATCACCATTTAAATTGCAATGTGCCTGGTGCAGAAGCACCCGGCGTTTAAAGGGAGATGACGCTCTAATTGGTTTATTGGTTTAATGTACTTGCGCCATGCACTTATAGATTGTTTAACTGAGACGGGCTCTGTAGTATACGTAACGTTGGGAGAAAGAGAGAAAAGAGTTCTCATCATGTTGTAGTTATTATAACCACATATGCATCTACCGTTGGCAACCATCATGCTCACGATAACTAGAGAAAAGTGAGAATAATATGCTACAAGTAAAAACATGCAAGCTAGCTAAAGTTAGATTGTTAGCTTACCGTAGCGCGTTGGTGTAGTTGGTCTGCTTTGGATGGAGATAAAAGGTGGATTTAACTGCGGCTCACACATAAATCTCCGAGGACTTTTATCTCTTTCTTTGTGTTTTTTTGTGTTTTCTGTCTCCTTTCTTCTTTTTTTTACCTCGCTTCTCTTTTTTTTCTTTTGGTTTTATTATTATTTTTATTTGACTTGATCACAATACGTGACTAATTGCCTCAGTGATCTTATTGTAATGCGGTCACAGCTGTAAAAATGCAAAGAATAACTATTAAAAGCATAGTCAAGATACAGTGTATTGGTATTAAACTGCACGTTATCTCATAAAACCCTTTGTTTCTGGGGCAAATCCTCCGTCTGTCGTCTCTCATACATGGCCTAGCAGACAACAACACCTTAAGGAAAGCAACAAAGCACAGGCGATCACACCTCTCAGACTAAAGAGGTCAAACGTATGCATGCAGAGTCAACGCATCAGATGATCTGTTCCCTCCTCTCCTTGACCTCGTAAGCGCTGTGTTGATCTGCGGTTAATATTTAAAAAGCAAGACATTTCTTTCACACTTCCTTGTTTACTTTGCGGTTGAGTCTTTACTCGTTTAATGAGTGAAAACGAAGAGCTATTCGAAGTGAGAAGGCAGTCTGCCAGTTCTTTCCCTGCTCATTCTGTCCTTCACAATACTGTTTGACCACTGACATGTTTTCTTCATGACATCCGGTCGTTGTCACCACGTCGAGCATGCCACTCATTACAGACCTGTTGGTAAATTATTCTGTGATTTTTCTTCGTTTTTCATGTTGTACGTTCATGTTACTTCTTTGGACGTATGATCTTGTTTTGTCATATTGACTTTATCTTTGCAAGTACATGTTAAGCAAGTCTCACAGCTCTTTACATATATCCATTCTTACTACTTCTTACTGTATGTATTTGTCCCGTTTAAGTGCTCTTTAGCCAGGCACCGAAGCACCAACAACTTCAGATCTTAGGTGTTGTCCTATAACTGAGTTTGAACTCTGTCCCACATGTGCATAATTGTGAAAAGAAGTTCCTTCCCGTCAACAATAATCATTGAAACTGATAATGCATCTGACTCAGAACTTTTATGGCATCTCTCAGTGGCGGTGCTTTTTGAACTGTTTCCATGCTCGGTGTCCCATTAAAAGTGTCACCCAGTGGCCATAAATTGCCCCAGAAACTTAAGGAATCAACCCAGGAATTAAAAAGGGAATTCTTTTTTAAATGTATTTATTATTATTATTATTTCATGCCTTTATTTGACAGTGACAGTGAGCCTAGGCCTCACCTTTAACTGGTCAGAGCATCTGTTTTTTTTGTTTTGTTGTGGCCTGTAAACGCCTTTAAACTTTGAACGGGATTTGTTTTATCTTCATCATCTGATATTTGCATTCTGACGTCGCTTGTCTGCGGTAGTTTCTGTGTCATTTGGAATAGGAGTGGATTTTCAATTTCCACCTCCTGAATGTGTTGCACAAACCTCTATTTGACACTCCACCCACTTAACGCTGAGTGAGTTCAAAGATCAGCCAGCTTTACGACGTGACGAGATAAAGATTGATAATCTAGAGTAAACAGACAAGAATTACATTTTGTCAGAACGTTGGACAGCTGTGTCCTTAAATGTCCTTCCAGGTCACTGTTAAAACTCAACAAAGGTATCCGTTACTTGTTGGTCTGCCAGCCAAGTGACTTGAACTTTGACCTCAGAGGGAGTCGCTGCGAACTCCCTACAGTCATTTCCCGAGGCTCTGTTCATTGATTGGATTCTGCTTCCAGATAAGAGGTGTGATTTGGAGTGTGATGTCATCAGTACGGCCTCACCTCACGCATACAAATAAACCTTCAGCGATGCATGGTCCGGTTTCCCACAAGGAGATTAATAATTAATTCTTCAGCTCAAAAGGTCAGTTGTCTGCTGGAACAGGAATTATCTTAAGTTCACGGTACATTGTGAGGCAAAGTTGCCATCATGTCTTACTTGATACAGAGTTAGAGAGTAACCTGGAGAAGATTAAAGTCAGTCACATGGAGTATAATCAGTTGAGGCCACACACGTACTGTAAGGGTCGGACCAATTAGGGAACTATGAGGCGTGTTTATATGATAACATGGCTTGCAATGTCATGAAACCCTCTGGATGGCACAAACACATTTTTAAGTCGCACCTCGTAAATCTTATTCCGTGTACGTCTCAAATTCATGCTGAACCTAGATTGTCTGAAATGTTGCTATGGTGTAATGTTGCCAGGGTCATGGCTATATAGGTGGCAAAGTCTATTAGTCAGTGCATCAGTAAGATATTTTGGCTCAGACTGAAATATGTTCAAAAGTATTGGATGGACATGGCCACATATCCATGGTCCCCAGATGATCAATTCAAAGAGACTTTAATGATCCCTTGACTTTTCATCTAGCGCCACCATGAGGTTGACGTGTGGGGTTTGGATGGATTGCCATAGAATTTGATTGAAACAATCACATTGTGCTTAGATGCTGGAGTGGTCCGTATGCTATGTTTACACTAGGAGCGAGAGAAGCAACACAACGGCCAAGCGTGGTCAACTACAGTGTCGATTTTGAACCTGTTGCTCAACCGCTCGTTTGCGTAGTTATGTCGTTTTGTAGCAATATGTTTTTCTTCCATTTTTTTTTTTTTTTTGAGGAACGGAACAGGGGAGAGAGAAAGGGGGCCGGAGAGCGTGACATAAAAAAAACATATGATCGGTTGACACTTCACTGCTTCATTGAAGCGCTGAAAGAAATCTCAACTCCGATTTGTGAGGGTCAGTTTGTAGCTTCACATCACTCATCGAAAAGGAATTGAGCGTGTTGCTCTGTCGCTCGTAGGGCGAACGTTGCGTTACTATTCAATACCACTAACAACACGCGTTCCTCCCATGACATGTAGCAATAAAACACAGACAGGGCTGAAACAAAAAGGAGCATTTCTGATATTCTGTGCAATGACTAATTAATTGCAGTTTTCGAGTTACTTGCACAACTCGAAGCAAGCTGAAGATATATACAATTAAAGTTGTGAAGTATTATGAAAAAGGTGGAAAGGAATAAATGTAGGTGACTTTTGACAGGTGCTTACTCCATCGCAGTACTGAAACATGGGTTTTGACAAACAATGGATATTTTCAGACTTATTTTCTGTCTTTCTCTGTCTCTCATTACAGGAAGTATTGCAATCTTTGTTTGTGTTTTCATCGTAACCGCCATCCTAGTGTTGGTTGTGGTGTATCACTACAGGAGGCGGTGAGTCCAGAGCTTCAACAAATCTCCTACAAGAAAAAATGAATGCTACTGTTAATGTACTAAAACTTTTTGAGCGAACTGCTGCATCATATACTGTAGATTACATTCATATTTAACTGCATTACAGCAATTACAATCATACCAATTGTTAGAAATTCAGTGACTTTTGGGTCCATCAGGCATATTTCATTCAAATCGCAAAAAAATATATTTTGCTCAGAGTTTTTGTTTTATTAGTGGACGTTTTTTCTCTCTAAAAATTCTGCCTCCAAAACGGAGATGAATGGAATTTCATTGGTGAAGCTCATGGCATTAAAGAAATTCATTAATATCCGAGATAAGCCGCGAACAGACAGACAGATACACGCATGCAACACACACACACACACACACACTCACACACACACAAACACAAATAATTTTTATTACCAAACAATCCAGGCTTCAGAGCAGCGCTAAAACGTTTGTATCTAAAGTATCTTTAAATATTTTTTTCCCAATAACCTTTGTAAATAAGACTACGGTCAACAAATCTTTCTTAAAAAATATATCCGAGGGATTTCCTGTCATGGGTATTTCCTGTATTTTTCTTCTCCACTCAACTTTTCTAACTCTGTTTTTTTCTCCTTCTCCTTTCCAGACGTAGACCCTATGGCCAACTGTTCATCAACGAACCTGCCACATTGGCAAACTTCAACAACCCAATGTATGACCCTTAAGTCTTGACTTCTGACCTCTGACCCTGGAAGTTAACCCAAAGTCCTCAAGTCTGCAAAAGGTGCCTTTCTGATCAGACTGTATTTATAGTGTGTGCGTATTGAGTTCAGGATGGTCACATTTTATAACTGACATGCGGCAAAATACAAAAAAAAACAAATTTGGACATTTCTCTTGATCTCAGTTGTAGCTTCATTTTTGTGTTGCTTGGTACAGTAACCATTGAAGGACATACAATTGCAGATTTGACTTAAGTAGCTTTTCAAACAGCGCTGGCTGCATATTCACATCGCAAAATCATATTACCACAACTGAAAACAAGCGTGTTTATCGGGGGCATTATGAATCTCTCAGGATTCTTGTAAAACTAGTAGAAAAACGAGTCGATTTTGTAAATTTAACCAGGATGTTTGAAAGTAGAAAACATATAGACTCTATGCAATTGTAAAATGATGTCTTAAGGCAGTATTTAGTAGTGAGACAATTTTTAACTGTCTGGGAACAGAAATAGAAACATAGTATTATTGCGAAAAACAGGGCCACCAAAATGTATGATTTCCGAAGTTAAGAAAGGCTCGAATTTCTGCGAGAACATGAAGGAATGAACATGAATGAAGTCTGAATCATCCTGCTGACGTGTCCTTCAGCAAAACACTGAGTTCCCTCCTGCTGTTCAGCTGAGCCTGAACTTTGACTTTTCTGTGGAGGAACCAAAAAAGACATCAATCGAGTCAGAATGGAGAACAGGAGTTTTCGAAAAAACATCTCAGAAAATCTGAATTAAATGTGAACTTAATAACATGCGAGGCAGGGAATTGCATCTCTCTCCTACCTGATCAACTACTATATTTATAAGGGATTTCGTTGTTTTATTGAATGTTATTATTGTAAAGTTTTTTCATGTTTCAGTGTGATTTTGCTTTTGTCAGCAGCTTAGGCAGGCTGCATTTCTGATACCTTGAATATTTGATACGTATTTGTTTGTTTGCATTCAGGTGAAAAATAATGTGACAACATTTTATTCCATAATATGATTGTATTTAATTCCTTGCGCAAAAATAAAGTGATTAAGGAATAATGTGAGGCCCTGCGATGGTGGTGTAGAGGAATCCCAGAGAGAAACGCTAACATGCATCTACACACAATGATCATTTGTAGCATATGAAGTTCAAACACGGACAAGCATCCATATGCTTTTCTTAGTTTGTAGTGGCGAAGCTCCAGGGATGGCAATGCCAGGGTGTTGGTCCACCACTTTGGCCTGGACTGAAATATCCCCATTTAAGTGCCTTAACCAATGGGCTATGTCTAATTCTTACACACAATCTATGGTATTGCCATGAAGCTTTGGACAGACGGTCATTGTGTCTGATTCTGGTGATCCTCTGACTCTTCCTCTACGCCACCATGAGGTTGACATGTGTGGCTTTGAGTCACTTGTGGAAAACGTTCATGTTCGCGACTAAATTATTTGCCTTTACTTTTGTGATCTCCTGACTTTTCATCGAGCACCATTATCTGGTACTTTGGTTTATGACCAAAATACCTGCAATACTAATGACATTTCCACCAACTTCAGCGTACTTTGTGTTTAGTGCTAATTAGCATGCTAAAATGCTAATGGTTAACATTATTTTATACCTTACTGAGGATGTAACATTCAGTGTCGCTTGGGATTACATGAAAAGTGAAATTCAGTCCAACTGTAACCGGACAAGTAGTAAGAGTCTCAAAATGCTATACAAAGAATAAGCAGATGTTTTTTCTTCAGTTCATTCACTGCTGATTTAGTTTGTAGGTATTTAGTTATTAGACATGTTGTACAAATGCATCTTATACAAATCCAAAATTTGACCTCACACACACACACACACACACACACACACACACACACACACAGGAACCATCCTGCTAACAGATCGGAAACCATTGTGGTTTTCTTTACTTGGAAACACTTGTTTCAGGTTTCACTTTTGCCGTCATGGGAGGTTTATTAAAATTTTTACATATTTAAACTTTAGGATTGCAAGATGTTGTAGAGTCTAAAATTTTTTTTTTAAAAGTTCACGACCTGTTTGATAAACTCCAAACTGTGCTGTGGTTAATTCGGGTTGAAAAAAGGAGACAACAGAGGGAGACTTTGGAGAAGCAGTGAATGTATTATCTTGTGATGGCGACCAAAGAGGCAGAACTGCAAAGTCGCTTTGGGGATATTTATTTTAAATGAACTGAAATTATTCTGGTTTTGCTTAGAAAGTAGAAAGTAAACCTATACGAAAACCACACGTACACTAACACACGTATACGATGCAGTGCAGAGCTGTTTGGTGCACCATGAATATCTAGACATGCCCCAGAAAAGCCTCTCTCACCACATGTACAATGTTCCAGTTATTTGTTACGAATGCAGAGCAGAAGTTCTGACAGAAACTTATGATACGAACTGGTCTCACACTTCACAGTTTCCTTGTGTCGCTGCCATCCTCTCGAACTGTTTACATTTACAGTCTAAAACTGTCGATAAGCTTAAATTATCGATATATGAAGGAAAGCTTCAGACAGAATCTGTGACTCCTGAAATAGACGTGACGAGATCCACAAGGGAGAAGATGCATCACTCTGTGGGCGGTTGGGTAAGTGCAGTGCTGGAGGATCACTCTTTTGTACTTTCCTGCCAAAAGTGACGTGGTACAGCTGTACATAACCAATGAGCTAGAGAGAGTCGTCTATGGTGTTGCTAAGGCTTTGTGGTCATATATCTGAGTTCTGGCATTTAGTGAATGGCCTACTCTTTACTTTGTGTTGGATTTCAATAATAGTGTTACTACTCGTGCCAAAAGAGTTCTTTTTAGATCCAGAAATCGGCATTTGGAGCACAAAGGTCCACTTTCCGTTTTGATGTTGGCATTGTAAAGTGTTTCTCTGTCAGATTGTTATTGTAGGTTGCACTGGACCTTTATCACCAGTAGATGTCACTAATCGATAGGGATTGAAACATACAAGTGTCAACTTTCAACAATGATTTTTATGAATATGGTGTTTCCCTAACTTCAAATAACCATCATTATGTATCATTTTGTCTTTCACAAAACAGTTGTGAACCCCCCAAAAAGTACCAGATTAAACTATAGATTCAGACATTTGACCTTCAGTCACGAAATGTGAATTTAGAATTTGAAAGACAAACTCAGTACTAAAGTTGACAGAATAATCGTGACGAAAAAAAAAACTGCCTTGATTCCAAATAAAAACCTATGTGATGATTAATGAAAGAATGAAAAAAGGGCACACGCACACACACACACACACACACACACACACACACACACACACACACACTACGCTGATGACTGACCCCTCAAACTTGATAACTGCTCGATCATGTTCCTTCTGCCCATGAAAGGTTCTGTCGTGTTCTTATATTTGGAAATAGAGACGCATAGAAATAAATTTTAGAAAACTTCTCTTCATATTAACTGTATTTATTGATGATGATATTATATATATATAATATATATATTTCACATTTAAGTAGTTCCTCTGTCTCACAGATCTCTAGTTTACTACATATTTTATACCTGCTGCCTTTCAGGTATAGTCTTCTCCCATTGGTTGGCTGGGGCCAGCTCCTATTGGCCCCTTGTTGGCACTTAGGCCACGCCTCTCAGCGCTTCTCTGCTCCAATCAGATCTTCAGTCACCCTTTTAGGTGGTGTACTCTTCCGCTTCACAGTTTACAAATGTTGCTTCTTATTTCACAGTAGATTGGACACTAAGTTACTTAATTCAATAACATCTTACATATCACATATTATATCTTAATAAGGAACAATAAGGCTCATTGTAACAGCTCATATATTGATTATTCTCACAGTTCTTGTGTCCATTTCCTGTAAGTATCAGTTGATAGTCGTGTAAAAATTATTGTTAACGAAGATGTTTCTAAAATACATTACCCACACATGCTTTAACGAACACACTTAAATCAGCACTTCCTGTGCATGACCATACTTGAGACTGAGGTTGGATGACGGTAATAATTGACCAGAGTTCGGAATTCCCCCCGAGCGGCTCTGGATGAATGCTGATCAATGTGGTTGAAACTGTGTCCAGAGCGGTTTCTGACTCTGACTCACAACGGACTCACTCAGACTGTACAAAGACTTCTACATGTGCTGACGTGTGTGAAGATGTGTTTACAGTAGGAAGTGAGTTCACGTCTCGTGCTGTTGGAGACAATAATTCAGCCTAACACTGACTATGATCATTGTATTAGCAGCATGTCGGATTGTGGAGCAGCATGTCGGATTAACCGGAGGTTGCTCTGTATGTTCTGTGAGGAGTTCTGCAGGCTGCACTGTGCCACTGTCTCCAACTGATGGTGCTGTTGTCTTGCTCATTAGCATACTGAAGGTGCTTCCATGTGCAGACTGAACATCATTCTGTGTGTGTGTGTGTGTGTGTGCATGCTTTTTCCACCAATGTATACAGGACAGTAGCTATCCTGTGTGCCGATGTAAATGTCTTAGTGTAGTACTGAACTACTACAGGAAGCTTTTTCACGGCGCGTTGATTGCACCTCATTGTTTTGTGAGCTAAATGCTATTGTCAGCATATTAACATGCTCACATTGGCAATACTTGTCACGGTTTGGGGAATACAGGAACATGGGAAGGGCTCCAAATGCAGACAGTAGGAGGGAGCAGGATGAATTAGCATGGATTGGCTTACAGGTGACGGTCCGACAGGCAAACACAACACCAACAGGTGAACCGACAAGGAACAAACAAACTAGGCTCGTATGTACAGAGCTGGATCTTATCAGGGGGAATGGGAAGCAGGTGGGTGATTGGGTTATGCAGGTGAGGAGATGGGCGGGGAAGGCCGGGCAGAGCAGATGGGGAAGGTGGAAGCAGGTGGGTGTAGATGGGTGTGGCAGCCAGGTGATGGAGACTAGGGAATGCAGCTGGAGAGGAGGGACAGACACAAACTGTGACAATACTAACATGCTGATGTTCAGCAAGTATAATGTTTACCATGGTCACCATCTTAGTTTGCCATGCTAACATTTGCTACTGTAATTAGCGCTGAGGACGATGGTGTTGCATTAGCTTCGCAGATATTTTGTCATGAACCAAAGCGTTCAACACTTTGAAATGTGGATATGCTAATGATCCTGGAGGAAAAGAGATCCCCAAAGTTGTTCCAGTTCATCCTCTGGGGAACATGATCTGTACCACATTTCGTAGTAATCCAATAATATATATCACGACACAGACGAGGAAAAGCAGCAAATCAATTGTCGAGCAACAGAAAGGTGCAACAAGGGAATGTTTGGCATGTTTGCTAAAATAAAAATAAGACTTCGTCAAAATAGTTGTTCAGTTGATCAACTAATATATTCATTGAACAATTGTTTCAGCTCTAGTAAAAAGAGAAAACATCTTTTTATGGTCAGTGGGTGTCACGACACACAATTCCTCCGGTTGCCATGGTTCTTCCCTCAGTTTTAAACATGGTTCTTGATGAGGTCTCACGTTTTGTTTTGTTTTCAGAAGCGTTTGTTCGCGCTAATCTGTCTCCTTAAACTTCTCATTTGAAATGATTTCATGATTCATCTCGTTCTTGAGTCACCCCGAGGTGTTTTTTTCGCGAGGAGAAGAGAGAGGAAGAGAAGAGGAGGGGGGAGCTTCGGGGTGATGAAGTAACACAGCGGTGTCACACGCACGCGCAGGTATGATCAAAGTGTGGCTGCACACTGACTCTTCTGTAACATTCCACTGGCTGCTCAACCTGGAGCCGGTCTCGACGTCGGATTATTCATCCGTCGCCTCATTCAGTCTCCGTTTGTCATTCCTCAGTCGCCTCCCGCCACCACGTCACGTTTCAGTTCAGCCTTTCAACACAAAGAATCATCCAACAAACCCAACGTTTTAAAGTTGTCTCTTCCTCCAATACAAGAGCAACTACGGTGTAAAGGTTTGGGAGGGATTGTGGTTACGAGTAAAAGACCTGCAAACATTAGAAGTCTTTTAAAGTATGTCAATCACAGCATCACCACCTCAACAGCCTTACTTTCTGTCTCACTACGTAAAGCGTACAATACTTCCTGCGCTGCTAACTGATCATTGGCATTGGACGTGTTTTTTTTTTCACTCTTGACATTGGGCCCCGGGCGTGGCCCGATCTCCCCACATAGTGTCCATAAAAGACTCTCCGCGCCAGTCTTCCTGTCCTCTCTTTGACATACACACATGTAGTATGTGCAGGAATATTTTTTTATTGGATTGCTCTTGCACTTGTTCCTGTTTTTTTGTCCACCCCACAGGAGTCCTATGTGTAGAGTTCTCAAAACGCACATACAATATCTGTACCTTTTCCAAAGAAAACCCCTGAGTCAATAATCACAATAAACAGATTGGCCACTGGCGGTCATGGTGACATGTCTGTATGTGGTAAACTTCCTCTCCCGCCCCTCCCCTCCATTCCAGCCCCTGCCAACCCAGTCTTACCCAATCCTCCCCCCCCCAGGCAGCCTATATAAGCAGCAGCCAGTCCTGCACGGAGGTCAGACGCGTTGCTGCACTGAGTGGTCACATTGATTGTATACAGGAAGTAAGAAAGAAGTAGAGGACACATCTACTAACTGGTAAGTTTAAAAAAAGAAATGTGTCATTTCATGTTTGATTGAATGTATATCTTACGATGTTTTATGGGTTTTAATAAGTATGTGAATATCTATCTCTTTTTTTAAATATTTTTAAAAACATCTTTTAATTTCAAGTATATTAACTGTGATTGCAAATGTCCAGTGTGCGTCGGATTGTCCTGCGCCGCCTCTGACAGCGCCTTGTTTCTGGCGGTGGGCAAGTGAAAGTGTTTTTGTTTGTGGCTTCGCAGGCAAGACACAATCAGAGATGAAGCTTCTGACAGCCGCCTTCGCCATCGTTCTTCTGTCTACGACAGCCTCCGCTAATCCGGTGAGCTAACCACAAAGCTGCATATGAATCTTCCCTCATCCTCCTCCCTCGCTAACTGCGCCTCAGTTTTACTACTGTTGGGTTTGAGTATGAATATGTACAGATTCTATTTGAGATAATTTTTCCATTTCATCTGTTAATTATGTGGTGTACATTGAGACGATCCCCTTTTTAATGTTGTATTTCCTCCTTCTGTCAGCTGCTCTAGTGCTGTCTGTTTGTGCCTGCATTACACTATGGTCACAAGACTTGTATTATAATGACACATTACAGATAAGCCTCCAATAATTGCTACATGATGAGTATTGGTTGGTTTCGACCAACACATTCCTGTCATGGGATGTAACATTGTAACCTCACGGAGGACACAATATGCTTTAGATGCTTGTTTTTTTTTATCAATTTATCAGTATATATATATGTATATCCCTTTAGTTTGTACTGACTTGTATTTGGTATCAGTGCGTAATTGTCAAATTGCACCCTCTACCTTCTCCAATCATGTAGTTCTACAATGCTTGCACATCGTACCTGATGTATGGTTTAGCGTAAAGTTAAGGGTTTTTTTCAACATTATTCACTTCCTGCCTACACACGTGCATTGGCACACAGGAAACTGTGGACTTTATGTGCAACATTACTTAAGAGCAACGTCTCTTTCATTTGATATTCCCTCCACAGATTGGTTGGCGTCAGCATCAAGATGCTGACATTGCTGACAATGACTTGATGCAAGGATGGCTGGAAGGGAATACCAGGTGGTCTACTGAATCTTCCAGCTACAAAGACTCGTCTTCAGAGTCCAATCAGTCGCCGGAGTCGTCAGAATCTGCTGAATCTGCTGAATCTTCAGAATCTTCTGAATCTTCTGAATCTTCTGAATCTTCAGAATCCTCGGAGGAGGTTTTAATCACCGAGCAGACCACCACGGTCATGACCACCGCTGCCATGAAAACCACCACTATGGTAAATGAGAGTACGCCCACCGCCGAGCCAGGCACGATGAGCACAGACGAGCCAACTGTGACGGAGAAAACAGCCTCGCCAGCGACACCGACCACGCCTCGTGGTGCCACGTCACCTGGATGTGTGATTCATTGTTTCACAGAGGAGATCCCAACGGAAGCTCCCATCACCGAAAGCAGGGGAGACAACTAACCAACCGCCTCCCTATTACAAATGTGTCATTTTTGAGTCTATTTGCGAGAGTTAGAGTAATGATCTTGAAGATTTTCATGTAAATAAATGTCTGTTCAGTCACTATCTATCGCCGTATAAGATAACACGTTGGTGATTGAGCCCTTGTATCTGCAGCATTACGAACCGGGTGACTGTGGCAAGATCCAAAAACACACCTGCAATTACCGATTATCAGCAAAAGGTTTTGTATTTAGATTAGATAGTTCCTCTAGATTAACTAGCTAACAGTATCACTAACTGCCTTAAGATGCATGTCCTTTAAAGACCACTAGATGTTTGATACAAAGTACTATATTAAAGACATTTTTTGACCAAAAATATATATATTTTTTTTTTCAAATGCATAATTTTATTTTACATTTTTATTTAGATGTATTTTTGAGATTACATAGATTAGTTTTTACTCACATAGACCTGCAGTGTTTCGGTGGGTAATCATCTTCAAAAGCATTTTTTGTTAAATGCGTTGAAATTTTTCTTTACATCCCGACAGCAATTAATAAATCAAATGCTCTGACAAAAAAAAAAAAAAAAAAAATCCGGTATCTGTGGCTGTCGCAGGATCGTAATAAATCAATTGATTAGGCCCGAATGAAATGATTGGACGGCCCACCTGCCTGTCTCCTCTACCTACCAGCCTGTCTACCTACCTGCCTGTCTACCTACCTGCCTGTCTACCTACCAGCCTGTCTACCAACCTACCTGTCCACCTACCTACCTGTCTACCTACCTACCAACCTGCCTGTCTACCTACCAGCCTGTCTACCTACCTGCCTGTCTACCAACCTACCTGTCCACCTACCTACCTGTCTACCTACCTACCAACCTGCCTGTCTACCTACCTACTTGTCCACCTACCTACCTGTCTACCTACCTGCCTGTCTACCTGCCTGTCTACCTACCTGCCTGTCTACCTACCTGCCTGTCTCTTTCACAATCCACTGTGCTCTTTCTAGCTTATCAAGATTACCAACTCTAGCTTTAAGCCGTCAAATGTTGACGCTACAGAGCAACTTTCAGAGACCAGACCACAAACATGTTTACACATTGTAATATTACATAAACAAATGTGAAAGTCCAGGCCGGCACTTTGGGTGGATTTCTTTCAGTGTTTCTACACAGATCTGCTTGTGAAATACCGTTTGACGTAATTTTCCAAAGGATTTTGTAAGGATTTTTTTTTTTGTGGCACAATCTTGTTACAACAAGTATATATTGCGCTTACATTTAACTTGTGCATAAATCATCCAGAAGCCCACAGCTGTGTGTTCACAGAGTGTGGTGTCTGTGTCCTGGTGTCTTTTTCAGCAACACGGAACAGACGAGAGCTAACAATACAAAACGAGTTATTGCCACAGTGGGTTGGTTTAATTATGGGTTGTGAATTCATATTTTCCAAAATGAAATATGACTTAGAGGGTTTGTTTTTTCTATTTTTGTTGCACTGGATCTAATGTGTATGATTGTATGCCTTGTAAAAGTACTGATTTTTCTTCTAAAGGAAAATAAAATAAATCTAAATTACAATGTAATTGTCATATTTTGTAAAATAACTTCCTTAAGTAGATGAAGTTATTGATTTAGAAAAAAAAAAATTTGGGTTGTGATGGTAAAATTAGGTTTAATCAAAATGATGACATTTGAATATGTCAGTCTTAGGAATCTCCCAGGATACAGAGACCCCCTGACAGAGTCTTAACCCAGTGGTTTAGAGAATAAAGACAAGAGAATTCCCACAAAGAAGTTTCTACAGTTTAAACATGAGGAATTAAGTCATGTTTGTGTGTTTCTGACTCATAAATATTTAGGTGGAGAGACAAATATCTTATTGCTCAAAAGACCAAAACAAGGTCTGATCACTGCTTAACATCCTGTTCATTCCCTTTAACTTTGTTTTCTCAAAGCATACAGGCTGGACAAGAAGCTTGCAAATGTGCAATTAAGGGAACCGGCTCCACCTAGTGGGGGAAGTCATTCATTACAGTCTATGTTCACCAATGTATGTATCAGTATCAGCCATGTATCAGCTGTGCAGAAGACCCAGCTGCGTAACTACACTCAAGTTGTAGGTCTTCTAAGCTAACATTAGCCACTGGTTCACTTTTTTGTCAAATCTGAATCTGTGACCTGTGACCTTTAAGCCATTGTGTGCACTGAAGGACCCCCGCAGCAGCTGTGCGTCTCACGCAGCCCTGAACTCTTACTCTACTTATCCCCCTGTCCAAGAGGAGCGCTGTTTTTATAGATGCTGCAGTTAAATTTTCACGTGCGCAAACACGCCCGGGCACGAAAGCTAGCGCAGTTCTTTTTTTCCCCGGTAAATTGTGGATAGTTGTATCTGTTCATAGACATCAGCGTCAGTTCATTAACGTGTACCCGGTTCCTTAGATGAGCAGTTCAGAGTTGTGACAGGAACATCAATCTTAACACATTTTTGCCTCGTCTCTTCTTGCCACCTGAGGGTCTTCACTGCTGCAGTTTTGGGGCGCAGACGATATGAAGCCTGTAATCAGTCTGTGCTCTCTGTATTTATGTGTCTATACAGCGCATGACAGCAGGGAGGACATTAAGAGACGAGAAGATGGAAGTCTAGACAAAAACTAAGTGTTTCAGTATGAAATCACTCATATTGCAGGTTGTTCTGAACATTTCTGCCTATAACTGCCTAAAATTGAGGACATTTTTCACATGCATTTTGCAGGATTGGGTCAAGTTTGTACTGAAAATATAAGAATTTTCTGAAAGAATTGTGACTTGAAATTGAATATATAAAGAAATACGTTTTTACTTGATATTATTTTATTTATCAGTTGTAGCTAGCATGGCCGACTTCTAATAGATGATTTGTGGTTTTACAGGGAGTTACGTGATGTAACTTTGTTTTGGGGTACAACAGCATCTTGTCGTTGCAGCGATGTTGCCAGGCAACCAGTAGGGACGCTACACTGAAGCGCATGGCGGACGGGTAAACATCACCAAAATACCTCGAAAACCTAATCTTTTTTATGTATCTGTCTGCACATTACCGGGGCAGGTCCTTCCTTCCTGCAGCAGTCAGACTATACAATCACCACGGCCCCTGGTAGACCACCACACACTCACTGTAACACCACTGTTCCTCCGCTCATGTGCAATACACCCTGTTACTATTTGTTACTATTGTTACTATTGTTACTATTTGTTACTATTTGTTACTACTTGTTACTATTTGTTACTACTTGTTACTATTTGTTACTACTTGTTACTATTTGTTACTATTTGTTACTATTTGTTACTACTTGTTACTA
>CALSBV010010773.1:935819-957522 GCA_943590825.1 Bovichtus diacanthus
GGTCCACACTCCGTACTTGGGCCAGTCTGGAACTTGAACCGGCAACCCTCCGGTTCCTAAGCCAAGTTTCTGTGTACTGAGCCCAACTAGTTTGACCTCTGTCTGTTCTACGCATTAAAGATTTTAGACCTGTTTTTTGTTCTGTGCCAGTCTTTACAATAGATTCATTAAGGAGAACTGCACACTGGATTTAAAAACATTAGTTTCTATGAAGGCTGCTGCCTCAGGCGTCTGTGTTGGGGGCTCTCAGAGCATGCACACTAGTATCCTTCTCTGTACGAGCAGGTTGAGACCATGTGCATTAGAGACTTCCTTTGACCGAGCTGGCTGACTTCCTTTTTGGCTCAATTCCACTTTTGATATTTTATTGGATGGAATGCGAACAGCATCTCAGCTCACCCACCTAATCTGTCGACGTGGGCAGAACTGAAACAGCAAGAGCGTTTATAATTACCAGGTGTGCATGCGAAGGCCCTGTTATCCAGACAATGTTGCCTGATACAGATTGTAGGTTAATACAAGCTATAAATGGAGTCTGTATGATGTGTCGCTCTGTGATTAAAGAGCAAGCTGGAGAGACACGAGCACAATCTGGAAAAGAAAACAGAAACTGAACACCCGCTTGCAAGACGGGTAAACTGCACCTACCCGTGTGTTGCGAAAGTGAAACTTAACTTGCAGTATTAAACACTTTTTACCTTTGTGAATTGAAACAAAATAACTTGTTTCAGGTTCAAGCAACACAACTACCTCATTATATATATTATATATATATATTATTATTATGTGTTAAAATAAGTATGTTTACATCCGTAAAAACTTAAAATAATGTAGAGTTTTGGTTTCATACGGGACACAATCCTCCTGGGTCAAAGTCCTGTGTTTATTCGACCCATCTCTCCATCCTCCCCTGACCTCCTCCCTGTGCAGACTTCGTCATTCTTGATTCTACAACATCCTGATTTCCTCTTTTGCTACCGTTCTAATTACTACGGCCACTAGAGGTTGGTGTCGTCTTGTACTGGTATCAGTGATCAACCATGTGAATAGATGATAACACCCTTCTGAACCTACTAGTAGGTGTAGAAGGCCCCTCCTAACCCATGTCTATGAGGCTGATAACCACTGATAATGCCCCTCCAATAAGAGGGTGAATTGAAAGCAATAGAAAAGAAGCAGAGAAACCAGTCATACAATACACAAAATGTCCCAGCTCCTTCAGCTTTCACAAAACAACATTTCTGACAAAAAAAGAAAAGGAAAAAAAAAAGCAAGCTCTCTGGATATTTTCAGTCACATAACAACACAAATCTTATTGGCTTCTGTTTTACTGACAGAGTTTATATGATGGTGAAACCGGCCACAGTTTGGATCTTTTCTGCCTGAATTCTGCATCTTCCATAAACAAAGTTTGGATAAGCTGCGGGTTGTTGAGACAGGAAATAAATACATTGTGAAACAGACAAAGCTCCAGCTTTATGTGGCTGGGGTTGCCTCTCCGCCGTGGATAACAGCCAACTGTTGGACCTCTGCAACACAAACACAGTAAACTCAGTAGGTCTTCTCCGAGCAGGACAAGGACCAAACCTGGCAACCCCAAAAACAATTAATCTGGGATGTTGTTGCTGATTTTAAAGCAGACATGGTTTTCATGTTCCAAATGAAATATAAAGCAACCAATAAGACCAATAAGAGGAAGAGTGGGACACACAGCTTGTAGTAAAACATGTTTTTGAAAAACAGAAAAATAAAATTGTTCTTTCAGAGTTTTTATCACTTCCTGATGTGATTCTTTTCTTGCAGACCACAGGTTCACAAATCACACACACACACACACACACACACACACACACACAAACACAGACACATACACACACACACAAACACACACACACACACACACACACACACATACACACACACACATACACACACAGGTCTGTCGTATTCTTAGCTTCCACCCCCAGTTTCCACCATGTCTGGGTGGCCGTTCACTTCCTGTATCTGGTTTGGCCAGTGTCTCACTTCCTGGAACCAGCAGCAAGTTTCCATGGATCGACATGGCTTTTATTGTGTGTGTGTGTGTATGTGTGTGTGTGCGTGCGCGCATGCATGCACACAGAAACAGGTTTTAGGATCATGTGTGACAGGTCATGTCGGCACATGTTGCCACGAGGTCATTTGAAAACAGTGCATCTACATTTTTTCCAAGTGGGTCCAAATAATAATACACAACTTTACGTCATTTAGAGTCATATTGTTAGAAAAACGTTATCTTTGGAATTTGAAACTCAATGACTAAGATGATGAGCCTCATTCAGGAACCTGTACGAACATATTCGTTCTTAAGTGGAAAATTTGTCAAACTTATTTTTATTGTGTTTTCTTAATACGGGAGCTCAACCCTCCCTAAGGGCTCAAAACACTTTGCTCTCATTACAGTTAATTTAGCAGATACTGCTGCTGCATTCTGGATGAGCTGTAGAGGTCGGATGGCTCATGTAGACCGTCCAGCCAGGAGGGAGCTGCAGTAGTCAAGGCGTGAGATGACAAGGACCTGGACCAGTACCTGCGTTGCCTTCTGGATCAGTAGGGATCGTACCCTCCTGATGTTGTAGAGAGTGTGTGTGCAGGAGCGGGCTGTTGCAGCGATGCTAGCAGTGAAGGACAGTTGGTCGTCCAGTGTCACACCCAGAGTCCTTGCAGTCGGAGTCGGGGAAACAACCGAGGTGCCGATGGTAAGGTCTTATCCCCCCAGAAAGATGAGGCTAACAAAGCTGAGGTAGACTAATAAACCGATGTGTCTCCTTCTCAAGACTTGTTTTGACTCACCTATTGACAAAATAAATAAAAAATATAGATAGAAATGGCGCCATCCAATGAAGCATCTACTTGTGCATCATGTGACCTTTGTTTACAAAACCAGGATCAGCTGAAATCATGCACCGTGAACCTAAACGGACTACATTTGACAACAGTAATAAAGTCAACATTGGTTCAGACCAAAGAAAATTAACTTTAGTGGTAATAAACTTTGCTTAAATGGCAGCGGTTGTGAAGAGGCTGGTGCGGTGAATGTTTGCTGTCTGGTCCTTCAGTTTGTCAGCAGTGGTGCAGGCTGATTGTCATGTGCTGTTTTATGGGTTTTTAATCAGATGGGAATTACAGGATTGAAACAGGCGTTTGGTTTCAAAATGATCTGAATGAAATAAAATCTTAAATTACATTAACATGGTCCTCACACAATTCCAAGCTCTTCTAGCTGTCTTGCTCTATTTTTGTTGGAAGTAGGATATGTGTGCGTGTGTGTGTAATTATAAAAATGGGAAAGCCAATTAATTACATCACTACACAATTGTCCCGCGAGAGTTCGGGATCCGTTTTCTCAGCTCACAGTCGAGACGCAGATTTAAAGTTTATTTAAAGTTCTTTGTTTGTGCTTCTGTTGTGTAACATGTAGATTTAGTTTCAGTTTCAGCTACTGTAACTACTGTATAATCACCTCAATCTTTTCTGTTCTGGAGTGTAGTTTTTCCTCTCTTTAGACTCACTGTGACATTACATCAGGTCATCTGTGACTAATTACAGACGCTCTTTTTTTCTGCAGTAGTCTGGCACTGACACCAGGCAACTGAGTTTCCTGCCAATCCTGACTCCTCGTACGGCAGGAGAGAGGGTTATCTGAAGTCCAACACAAAACTGAGCCATTCAAAACAAGAGCCTTAAAATTTAATAACATGAGCGTCAGGCCTGTTTTACTATATTATGATTGCACAGTAAAATTGTGGGAATGTTATTGTTGCAAATCATCTGGGGAAATATGCAATCGTTTAAGGAATTCCTCCTGAGGACCTATGGTCGGAGTAAAGATGTCCCCTCGCACATTCGAGATGATTTGACTCGACCTTGACCTATAGTTGTGGTTGGATCGTTTATGAGAAAGACTGCAGTGATTGACAACATTTTCAAACATGTGTCTTTATTGTCGATGTGATTGCACACAATTGCAAGGCTAATGATAAGTGATTGGGGGAATTCTTGAGAAAAAGATCACCGTTTCCTTCAGGACAATTATGTTGGAGCTCAGATTTGACCCTCCAGTGAAATTAGGGGAAAGTTCTGCTCCGGGTCCTTGGCTCACGTCAATGTTCAGCATATATTTAATATTTAGACACATGGAGGACATGTACAAGATTATGTACCAAGTGACTTGATTTCATTCTGGCAAGAACCAATTTTGCCTTTTTCCAAGATTGAAACATTTATCTGCATTTTCACTGTCATCTTCATTGTTAATATATGTTTCCGATCTTCCATCTAAAAAGCTCCAATTCTCTCCCTCACAAACAATCTTTAGTTTATGATCTTCCACTGTTCCCCTGAGCTTTACAATTTACATTTTCTGCTGTTTCCCTTACAATCATTTTCTTTCCAGCGGACCTCTGCTCTGACTTTTGATGTCCATACTTAATGGTCACATGTAATGACAGTCCTCTAAATATAGAAATCGTTTTTTTTTTTCCTAGACGCCTGTTTATATAGAGCTTCTGCTAAATTCAGCACATTTCTCCAGCACTGGTTACTCTTAGCTTTACGAAAGCCGATCCAAGCAGAAGGCGCAGATTTGAGATATATATGTTCTGTGTTTGTACACCAGGATCTGCGTCAATTAAATGCACTGAGATATGGGGCAGAGCGGCGTCAGAATTACAGGTCTGAAATATACGTCGAGCTTCCTGTCTGTGTGAGGAACTCAGGCAGGCAGGGTGGTTCCCTAACAACCTTTCTCAGACATTCCTCTTCTAATTATGCCTGAGGAGAAAGTGTGTGTGTTAGTGTGTGTGTGTTAGATGAGGGGAGGGGAGGCAAGCGCTATATTCCACTTGATGACTGATTCATTAAGCTTGTGTCACAGTCATTAAAATAAACACAGAAAAGAGCTGTGTTTGGTTTGGCCTGCGTCTCAGACAACACATTATGTCTTTTATGATTTTGTAGTCTGAGGATGTATTCCATATAATTCTGGATATAGTTAGGGTGGAGCTGGATTTAGGTTCACTTCAACTCTCCGCAGATACAGAAGTAGTTATTGCACAAGACGTCCTTTTGACTAAATGTTTTTTTTAGAACCAGGAAATGCTTTGTAGTTTTCCCTTTATAAATAATGTATATGATTCATCCTTAGCTCACATCGTTACAGTGTTAGCTCCTTTTAGCTTTGGTTTGGACGAAATTCACATTATTACGAAACACAAATAGTCAGAAAAATGTTGTATTGGATCGACAGGCTTTTATCCTAAAAACAAACGCTCATTGTTCCAAAGGCCCATTACTCAGAAAAATACACAATTATTGTGAAGAATGACGGTGAAGGCAAGACCCACTGATTGGTTTACCCTGATATTTTAACCCTAATCCTAACCAATCTCAATCCTAATGCCTATAACACACCCAACTAACAAAGCCAATCAGAGGCAGAGCAGGTTGTGTCATGCCTTTGCTATAGCAGAAAAGTAAATGAGGCTAAAAAAGACATGTAGATCTGCAGATTCTCTGTGGGAGCGGTTTAAAAATTTTTTTTAAATATATAAATGTGGCTTAGAATTATATTAGCACATGTTATAGTTATTATTGCTTCCGCCACCAATATATGGTGGCTTTTTGTTTTTTTTATCACAAACACTAACGTGGCTTTAACCTTATATTCGTACATTTTATAGGTGGTATTGCTTCCAGCACCAGTATGTGGTAGTTTTTATCACCAACACTAACATTTCTTCTTTCAGTTCTTAAATCTACTCTCAGTCATTAGTGAGGATCAACACCATTGTGTGGTTCCTTTGGCTGCTGGTTTATAGACTTATGTCATCCATTAGCAACCAGCATGTCACTTATTTTTAATGCATATTATTCATTGTCAGAGTTTGTTCCTCAATTATTAGCGAGCACCACAGCCATTATTTTTTTTTTAGACATCTAAGTCGCGCCTGACAGTTTGTGGTTTAATTAGCTGCAGGCTTGCAGGGTTGGATCAAAATGGGACGATATCCAGCAGCTAATCCTGCACTGAGGGTAAGAGCATCGATATCACTTCAGACTTTGCGGAATTTGAAACACAATAAATAATCAAATCCAGTCAAACCTAAGCCTGACAGAGTTGTTGCATGTAAAGCATATTGTGAAATGTGCTGGCCATACTGTGTCCATGATTTGTTACAGGGGGAGAAGAAACCACAACTGAAGAGAGGTGGGTTTTTTTGGACAAAAGCAGAAAGGTGCTAATCTCGTAATTGGTCCGTTTCTCAATGGCTGTGGCCAACAAGCTCTCATTTAGCACTCTGCAGAGTGGCTCTAAATACAACCATGAAAAAGGAGGTTTAGCAAGAAAATATGTTGACAGTCCTTGATCCAAGATTCCTTGCAAAATATGACCTTTGCCAAAGAATATGGTCAGCCAATGTTGGCGCGCATTGGCTGTCTAGTGAGTCAAAAAGTCACTAAGTCACACTAATAAAGGAGACTATAAGGCCGGAGGAGGTAACAAGAACCATAAATGTATTCCAAGCTCTGCGTAGATGATCTCATGAGAAGAACTGGACAACCAACACAGAGGAATTGATCTCAGTCTGCTTGGTGGGCGAGTATTTTTCATCTGCGCCCACTCGGACAAATGACTTCAACTTGGGAGAATATCCAACACCAACTTTAACGTTGAGTTTCTGTTGTTTTTACATGTTAAACTGAGAGGAACCTGTGATGTGTTGAGGACAGAAGTAGTAATAGTGCCTTCAAACAGTGAGTGGCTTCTCCTGCGTCACCCAGTCATGTGTTTGTTGTATGTTATGACTGTAGCTAATGGCATCATCACAATCATTTGGTTTTATTTTACTGCTTATAGTAAGTTCACGTTTTTGATTTATTTTTCTTGACATTGCTAACAGCCTGTGCAGTGCTTTGTTTTTACATTAGCAGATGTTTGCATGCTAGCATGCTAAACTAAGATGGTGAGCAAGGTAAACATTATACCTGCGTAGCATCAGCATGTTGGCATTGTGCGCATGCTAGCATTAGCATTTAACTCAAAGCACCACTGTGCCTGATTCTCACAGAGCTGAAGAGAATGGCTATAAAGTTTTGACTCGTGGATTATTCTTAGATTATATTTAGATAGAGATTACATGGTTGTTCCAGGTGTAAAAGGGGTCTTGGTGCATTTCCTCTGATCTTTAACGTAGACACAAAGACTTTAGTTTTCAGTTTTCTTTTTTTAAACCTGGTAAATTTTACCAATACGTCCTCTAAAGTCCCTGGCGAAAGGGGAATATATATTTAGTTTTCAAAAGTTTGATCTTTGAACGTTGATACAGCCTGAACAGCTTACATCAGTCTTTAAATGCAGAATGATCAGGGCGATGTAGGTTTTTTTCCACCGCTGCATATATTAGAGCATGCTTGGGGGTTGTTGGGTGGAAAACTTGAAGGGTTTGGTTGAGAAATACTCTTAACGTTCAGTGGAGACTACTGTGGTGGCTGGTGCCAGAAAGTACATTGACTGGTTGTACTGCCAAGAAAACCTCTTGTGAATGACACAGCTCATGCACCACGTGCACCGGGTCAGTGTGTTCTGCTCATGTTGGCTGCTGTCTTGTTTGGGTGTTGGTCAGTATTTTGGGATATTCTGCTCACCAATAGTATTTGACAAGCAGCATGGTAACACCAGCCATAAGGTTGAGCTCTGACATTGTTCTTTTGCACCATAACAGGGGAAAAAAGCCAATGAAACTAAGAAATATTTTTGCTTAATAGGTTTTTGGTGATCCTGAACCCGACCAATCACATGTTTCTGGTAATGTAATTGTGGTTTTTTTAGTGTTGTTTGTGAACCTTCATGCCATGCAAGAAGATCAAGTTACCTGCTTTGTCATTACATCTCCGAGAAGATTTGCGTCTATATTGTAGCTCCATATATTTTCAGCTATAAGCAGTCTAGTTCCCCACAAGCGCCTGTGTAGTCTGTACTATATTTGTGTGAGGGTGTGGCCGTGTAGTGAAGGGCTGCTTCGGGTATTTTTGTCTGTGAAGATGTACGGCTGTGTTCATGTTGTGGTCAGACTCTCCGATCGGAGCAGACAGTTGCACAGTGCAGACATGAGAAACGGAGACGTAAGAAGAGCGGAAAAATCAAAATAGGTGGAGGACAGCAATGGAGGAGAGAAAAGTGTAACTCCAAACATTAGTTTAAGACGCTTTCTTTTTTTTATCCTTTAATAAAAAAGTAGGTTTTTTTCTGTTGAGAGCATGAGCAGAGTATTACATAATACACCACTAAACGCCTACATAAATGACACACATAAACAGCTAACTGGTCTAGTGACAAAAAAAACAAAACAAAAGATTTATATTGAGCTATATTTTGGAAATCCAGCAACATAACATGACAACTTTTCTCCATAAGCACTGAATTGAGGATTCACAGGTCAAACAAGACTACAGTCTATAGCCACACGAGCGGCCCTGCGAGGCTGTCCTCAGGCGTCCTCTGGCGTCCTCTGGTAAATGTGTTGAATGTGCATCTCAGTGACCTGGTCACATGGAGTCTGCAGTTTGTTTTGGACAGTAAACGATAAGGTTTAGTCCCTTATAACAACAAGCCAGCCTGATGTCATACACAGCCTCACTGTGGTGTCTGATACAGTATCATTGTGGCGTACACTACGTTAGCCACAGGTTCCTATCTATTGTTGTCCAAACCTACACTGTAAACTGCGGTAGCTACTGTTGGAAAACCCCTACTTTGTGTTTTCACCAGTTCGGTGTTTTACGGAAAAATCAGGCAGACGGACAATAGTCTGGTTCTTCACCCTAATGCAATAGTTCCTATAGTAGAACATCGATTTACATATTTACATAATAGTTATATTATATGAACTTTGTAATACATTATATCTCACATACAGTCCATATTTGGTTTACAATATATTTCCATATGCCACTTATATTTATGCACACTGGTCAAGGGTATTGTCATCGGTCAAAGTTAATGTTCTGTAAAATGGGTCTTTAAACGTCAATATACTGTAGGAATGTCCATCTGTCGGTCGGTCCACTGCTTTTGTCTAGACTGAAATAACATAACAAATGTTGTTTAAAGCTCAAACCCGACAAGAGCAAACTGCTTTTCCTTCTGGGGCAGGGCTCTCCCATCCAAGACCTTACCATCAACATCGGCACCTCGCGTGTTTCTCCGACTGCAAGGACTCTGGGTTTGACACTGGACGACCAACTGTCCTTCACTGCTAGCATCGCTGCAACAGCCCGCTCCTGCACACACACTCTCTACAACATCAGGAGGGTACGATCCCTTCTGATCCAGAAGGCAACGCAGGTTCTGGTCCAGGTGTTTCTGATGTTGCCGGCAGTTGATCACAGCTGGACCCGCTTCAACAGCTGTAGAGACGTACCGATGGAGTTTGTGTCTGCACATATGTGCACTGTGTTAATACTAATAAAGGCACACAGTTATCACTGCCAGCGCAGCAGTGGTTTCACTCTGTAGCCTGTTACCTGTTTAACAAACACCTGCACATGAATAACAACCTGCATATTTATCCTTCTTAGAGGCACAGGAGCCATTTCTTCTCGCAGAATGTGTTTATTTACGCATTATTTGCGTCTGTATTTATTGATATTCTGATTGTGAATTCATTATTTAATAAGCACCAATAGGAGAATGGTATTTATATGATGGATAAATGGAAGATTCCCTGAGGCAGAAACAGTGGTATTGTGAGTTTATTTTTTTGTGGGCCAGAGTACATACAGCAATATGTCAGTAATGTTTCCAGTGGAAACAAAGAAAAACATCATCTAGTGTTTTGCTGTATTATTCTCACACACAGCCATAAATCACTTGACTAAACCAGAAACAGAAAACACTTCATAGTTCCAAAAACGTATGTGCTTTCCCTCATTTAAAAGCTATGTATAGAGTCTTGCCTCTTGCACTCCCCATAAACATTTGGTTCTAAAATGTCTTCACTTCTATTTCAAAGTGACCCCAAACCTCTTTAATATTTACAGGAGATTTCCTACCAGCCCCTGACCCCACTAATTCATTAATTTCTAATAAACAAAGGCTTTATATGTCATATCTGCAGTCAAACTGACCGCCGCGAGGCAGTAAATGTGGATTTTCATTGTGGCAAATGTGATGCTGAGAAACATAATGGCAAAAGCATCCCAGCTGATACAGTGTGACTGTGAGATCAGAGTCCCGAAGTCACAAGTGTCTCACGAGGGATCAGCAGCTTTCTTGTTTTGTTTCGTCAACTACTGAAGATTTTACAGCTTATGGCAGGTCCTCAAAACGCGCTCATTAAGGCCTTTTAAAGAAGTTTAAATACAACCTGGAAATCTACAAAATTAACACTTTTTCAAACAAATGTAGCCTACGTTCAACCCCGACATGTAGACATATTTTGAACCGTAAATGGCCATATCAATGTTTATTGGGCAGGTGCAAAGAGCTCAGGTCGACACGGACACACCGTCCAATGATTTAGCCCACCCGCTATGTCTTTTTAAGAACAGTTTGGAGTAAGAAAAAACTAAAAGGGCACTAAAGCTGACACCGCAGGCACTACTTAGACACTACTGGAAATTGGAAATGCTTTGCAATGATTGATTTTTGGACACTTGCGGACGTGGAAACGAGCTGTAAACACAACACTGGCATAGCATCCCCTCTTTTAGTTGATATGGGAAACTTGTGCATCCTGCAGAGAGAAAGCTAATTCATGCATTCACATGAAATCCTGTTTCTGACCTCCTGACGAATGCGAGTCCAATATTCACTCTCTTTGACTATGGTTTGTTCTCCACCAACAAGCTGCTAAATGCTCCACTATGTTCACCAGCGTGTCTCTACATGCTGTTTGGTGCTGAGCGGCTCGTGCACAGTGGGTTTATCAGAGCCTTTACACTGAAAACTGCTGCCTGCTATGGTTTAAAATGGTGCTAATGAGTTACTCAGTGTTTTTAGAATATACAATAAAGTGAGTATGTATATTAAAAGGACTCAAATGACATCCTGTTTGTTTACTCTTTGAGCTTTTATTCATTTCTTAAAGCACAATTTCACACATTTCTCTCCTCGAGCCACAGTTTGGTGTTAAACTGCTGACTTCTACACTGTGTAGCAGCAATTTCCCTATAAATCAAGGCAGTTTATTAAACCTGTTACAGCTGTTAGCTGTGTGGCCACGGCAGCACACAGACAGAAAGGTGGAGCATTTTGAACAATAGCACAACAGCAGCTGTGACCCAGGCTTCAGAAACCAAAGTGAGTGGGCTGAGCTTCCCGCGTGTTTACATCTTTCAGTCAATTCCTAGAAGTAGAGGCTCAGAAAAGAGCGGCCCTGCTTTTATATCACTACCATGTGATGTGTTTTGAAATGTCTGAGACGAGGAGCAAACGACACAAACTCATTTTTGAGAAATATGTTTTGAGAAATGCTGTTTTCCAATTTTCCACTTTTTTATTTTTCAGAAAACATTCTTTGAAACATAATTTAAAAGACTACTACAAGGAGTCTCTGCAGAGGTCCCACAGATTGTATTAACAAATGCATAATGTAAATAATGTAATATAATAATGTAAATGTAAATCGAATGCTAAGGCTTTTTTATACAGTGTGTTTCTGGGATGTTTGTCATGAGTGAAATAAAGGAAGTGGTTATTACGTAAAAGCTATCACGATGTTGTTAAATGTATTTGCATAATATGTTCTTCTCTCTTTAAATGTGTCTATTTCTCATTTTGTGTTTGCTCCATCTACAGACACGGGCCACACACACTTACGAAAGCACAGACACACTCAACCCACTTCACTACCACGTGTCGACCGTTGCACCAGTTCGTCACGGCGGCTGTTTTCATCTCTGTTGTTTCCATCCACACATTTCAACAAGCAAAACACATTTGTTAACGCATACTTCTCTACATGCAGCTTCTGGGTTTTCCTTTTTGTAAAATAAGTGTGTCAACGAAAAGCTGCACTCTTTGTTTGGACAGGAAATCCAAAATGTAAAGCGTAGGAGTCGGTAGATTTAGCACATTGCTTATTGCACACTGTAATAAAAATCAATATATTCCTTAGTTTAGAAGTGTTAAATGTTGTTGAATTAAGTGACTACGCCGATTTAGCACATTGCTTATTGCACACTCTTGTATAGTAGAAGTATCTCTTAATAATGAGGTATTGTTTTCTTCAAAATGTCTTTTTTGAACGACACAAAATAAATAGTTCTCCTCACTGTAGCCTTATTGTTTAACTTAAACCAGATGAATCAGACAATACGCAGGTGATACAGACTTGAATACAACCTACATTATAACAATGTTTGCTGCCTTAACTTGCTTCGTAATAAGCAGGAGGAAGTAAAATGTCTTGTCTTGCTAATCCACATTAATATGCAAATATGCAATATACATTTACTCCTGTGTAATGAGTCAGTCAGAGGGCAAGAAGACCAGAATTCAACCAAACTGCTGAAACTCTGATCTCCGGTCTTCACGTGATCATCTGTGTTTACTGGCACTGATGTTAACCGGGGCTGTAGTCCGTGTTACGTTACGTTAGATTGTTTATTGGACTAAATCCAAAGTGGCAGAAGGGAAAGCAGCCCGCCGGAGGAGGAGTAGAGAGGTTGGCAGAGCCGGCACTCGACAGCCGCCTCCGTCAGATGGAGCCCCAGTCAGCGGCCGGAGAGACTTGAGCTAATCCAGAACAAGCCCCAGCGCCGGCAGCCGCAGCGACAGGGAGTTTTCTCGTTTCTGCCACTTTGAATGTCATCCAATAAAGAAAGTATAAAACAGACACGGAACATGGCTGTAATATTATTACATGTCTCTTCTCCCTCTGTGCTGAGGTCAGACTGGACGGAGCAGCTAGCTGTTAGCATGCTAACGTCAGTAGATATCTCTGCAACACACAGACGTGTTTGACACGACGTCAACACTGTTACCTCTTCACACTCTGTTGATAACGTTAGGTAAATGTTTTTAATGTTTTAAGTTTAAATTCTGGCATATCTTACACATTTAACCTTGAAGTCTGAGTTAGCTAAACGGTAACCACAGTGTGTGAACAAAGCTAACACACAGCATGGAAATGTTCCAGCAAATACAAGGAGAAATGTTTCACACTAAAATGATTGATGATGGCTGTGTTTTACATTCTAAAGAGTAAAATCTCAGCAAATTAACTTTAACTTTACTACAGTTTTTTTGTTTTCCTTCCATTCCTGATGATCTCAACATGCTTTTTTTTTCCTGCAGACATACAGTATGACGGTGTTGAAGATGACACGGATGTTTTGATGGTGTTTCTAATATTATCACACACACACGCACCCAGACACACACCATTACTTGAACTCTGTGCTGAGCCAGTGATTCTATTTACATCTTTACAAGCTCCTAAACCCTCTGTAACCGTATTGCTGTCAGCCGCATCTTCATTTACTACTATTAAATCCCTACGCAGAGACATCACACACACACACACGTATACACACATGGCTTAATTACAAGGGGTAACGGTTTCAATGTGGACAACTGTGTGAACTTAGTTAAAGTCATATAAACATGGCCTGAAATAAACCCTTTGGCCTGATTGCAAACAAATGAATGTCAGAATTCCTGGACACATGTTCATGATGATTATAAAATGACCTGCCTAACTTTGCCGGTGGGACATGAGACATTTTACATTATCTCTGCATATAAGGCTAATGTAAAAGACATATACTTGATAACAGCAATAAGGTGTTCTACAGAAGTGCCGTGTGTAATTTTGGAGTTACAGTAGAACTGATGTAGGAGTTTACGAGTATATTAACTACAGTAAAAAAAACTTAATCACCTTTACTGACCACAGTGACTTCAAATTAAACAGGCTGTGCTGAAAATGGAATCTCACAATCATCATCAAATTTACATTTTAGCCAATTAAATATTTTCGGGGTAACGGGGTGTCGGACAAATGGGTTTTCAAGCCAATGGGAGATTTTTTTGGACTATTGGGGTTTTGGAATAATGCTATAATAATTTGTTTTGCAGTGTACCTGGAATTAATGAGTCTATGAGTTTATTTTCTTTATAGCTCTTGTATGCAAATCCTTGTATTAGGTTCAAGCCTCTGCATTATCAAAATGAGTTCATTACTCGTGACACCTACAGGCCACCATATAAAGAGAAAACAGGACCCAAAAAAGTTTAGTTATTTATGCAGCATTTACAGAAGTCAAGTGAGGAGTCATACCTTGTGTGAGAGAAAGTCACATAGGAGAGACATTAATAGATTTTAATGTCCTTCTTTTGACTCATTTGTTATTTTGTGTGTTAGGACAGTTAAAGCAGGTGATGTTTCTCCTCTTAATGTTAAAGAGATATTCACTTTCAGCTGTGGATTCTCGTGTTTAAAATTGTGATAAAGTTAGAAAAAAAGGCATTCTCCACATTGTTTGATACTACATTTGTATATGTTCTGTATCAGCTTGTTCCAAATCTTTGAGTGAAATATATTCATAGACTTCCCCAAAATTTTTGGTATCACTTTGGGATCTACACTCGACTTTGTGTGTGAAGATGTTCACAGAAGAGACAGTTCAAAGTTCACCACTTGTGGTAATCATACAAAAGGACTTTAATAGGTGTGTGTGTGTGTGTGTGTGTGTGTGTGGTCAGTGACACATGACAGCAGACTCATCCTCTTTCATGAGTCTGCGGCCAAAAGAAATGTAAATGTCAAATTTATTTCTGTGAACCTTATGATCTCTGTCATTGTAATGTGTTTGTGTGTCTCTGTGTGAGTGTGTGTAGGTGTGTACGTTCTATGTATCACATGTGTTTGTGTTTGTGGTGTCTTTATTCTGTACCATGATACAGTCTGCGTGACTATTTTATGAGGTTTTGTTTCATATTTTTTTCGCTAAAATCATTTATTGAGATCAAGCTGAAGGATGGAATCTATTTAAAACTAATGTTATGAAACATAGTTAGTCACTCAGAATTTATGATATTATGAAATATTCGTAAACCCAGCAGAATGTTGAAGTTTAAAGGTCGTCTTTAAAAAATAAAATAGCACGCCACCTGTTAGGACATTACGCATTTAACAACATTCTCATTCTCAACTCGTCATACAGACGTCACAGTTTTTAACATGTGGTTAAAGTTGTGAATTCAAACAAAACTTCTTGGCTAGGTTAAGGAAAAGATAAGATCATGGTTTGGGTGGAAATAAGTACGTTTGTTACGTAAATTAACTTATGTATGTAAGTTAAGTAGTCAATGTAAAGAAGTCAACGGTTGTCTCTTGGTTTCACAGGACACGAAACACCCGAGTGTCTCCTGGGTGAAAGTCATGGGTTTATTGGACCCATCCATCCAACTCGACATCCTCCCTATGCAAACTTTCCCGCTCTTTATGCTGCATCACCTAACTTCCAGCGCACTTACTCTGAGCATCTTTTGCCGTGACGAGAAATGACAAAAACTACAAAGGGCAAACATGCGAAATGACTGAAATTGGCACCATTTGGTGAGACCAGGCTAGTAAATACACATTACTACTAGGTTGACTGACTGAAAATGTCAGAAAACAAAACACTGACAGTCCACTTCATGGTCATAGTCGATCCGTTTTTAAAGCCAAGTTCCAGGCTGTTCTTTCTTGCCTTGATTTGTGTCTATGAAGAACTGACAAACAAACTGTTTTGTTGTTAGGGACTGTTGCCCTTTGGTTTGCATGCTCTGACGGCTTTCATGACGTCATTTACACTTACTTCATGCGGCTTGGGCGGATAGCATGGCTAACGGATCTCAAAAAAAACTTAGTGTAAATGCATCCACCTCTGGAGGAGGTTTGAGACACATTCTAGACAGATGTTGAAAATGTGTAAATGCATGAGTCTCTCCATGACACATACATAATATTTACTCCTCCCATAGTGTAACTACGTCAGTAAGCAGTCTGTGGAAATATACACACATTGTCTGATTTTCTTAATACATCCACGGTCCATCTCCTCTGTTCTTGTGCAGCTAGAGTGATGCGAAAAATGTGTGATGTCAACAACAGAGACGCATACTGTGTGTAAATGAAAGTGATCTCATCTGGATTTTATCAGGATACGAGTCACTTGAAATGACAAATGTAAATGTTCCCATGTTGCTGAGCGTAATGTTCATTTAACGTGTTTTGCACACAGTCTATTGTCCTTGGACTTACAGTACACACCTTTGGCCAAGTAAAAGCTGTGTTCACGTCAATGCATCTGCCTTTTGAGTGTTGAGTTTCTGTCATTATAATAGCAACAAACCCTGCTATTTAAAACTTAGTTACTACAAAACTACTCAGTCCAAAAGACTGAAACAGTGCGTTACCAAATGGGATTTCCCCCTGATGCTTCTTTTTATAAAATGTTACTGGATTCTACAGATTTGAAGTGTTATTAACTTCTATCCATTGATGTCAGACTCTTCCCCCGGCTTGGTTCCTGCCAGCTGTCCCAGCAGCTTTGGCTGACAAAGTCGCATTACATCCATTCTGAACCATAAAATCATGGTCTCGATGTATAAATAAAAATATGCTACGTGGTTTTGTGGACTCCATAGTACGGTTTGATTGAGGGTTGGCATTTTTGCACTGTCCACTGAAAGACAAAGGAAACACAGCAGCCATAATCAAGGCATATCATGCAGATGCAAAAGCATATTTTGTGTCCAGTGTCGCTCAATGGGGCCTCAAGAATGTGTGTTGTGACCACAGAGAGCCTCCCTACACTTGTATGTGTATGCATCATCCTAAAATAATGCAGGAAGTGAAGGAGCTGTTTACCTCTGGACCTGCAAGTGACCTCACATAAACCTCATGTTTTCAGTCACTTATGAGACTTGGTCCAGCAAACATCCTGTGCTGCCAAACAGCTTTCAGATTGGTGGAAATATGTCTGGTAACACTAGACGCAGGGCTGCCAACACCGGGGTAACACTGGGTCAATTGTCCAGGGCACTGGGTCAAAGTTGGCATATTTGTGAACACTTTATATAGTTCTGTGAGCTACTTCAAATATTGTTTTTTTTGTTTTTTCCTCATTTTCCTTGCGATTGTGGACAAAAACTACAGTATTTCTGGTCTGTCACACTACAGTTAGATCAAAAGGTAGGTCCTGTTTGTGCGTGTGTGTGTATTTCGGGCCTTTGTGTGGCATGTGTAAAAGTTGTGAAAGTTGAATTTACCCTCGAGGGATTAATTAAGTATGTCTTCTTCTTCGTCTTCTTCTTTTTCTTCTAACGTCAGACTTGTTTAACATCACTACTAGAAAGAAAATCTATCCAAAAATCTACAAGTTCATTTCCACGTGTGACTTAACAATATCTATCCCTTCTAAAAAGGATGTTTAAATCTGTCCACACTGCACATAAAACACCTATATGCATACCACATGTGACTGCACACTAATTAAATATGGCGAGCGTTCACGGACCATGTCTCCCACATCCCACTCTCCTCTTGACTCTTACTTGGAGACATATCCAACATAAACCTAAACATCCAGTAGAATACGATCCATAGCCCTAATGATAGGCGAGAAAACTCATCTCATGATCTGGAAATCAAGGAACAAAATCAATTTTATACTTTGGAAAAAATCTACTAAGCAAATATAAAGTGTATTAATGGGAAAATTGCAATTAACATAATCTGGAATCCATTCAACTAAACCCTTATTCTTAATTTCAGCATCGATTTCATTTTTTTATAATACAAGGTCGGGGTAGGAAACCAGAAAATCACTTCAAATGTTTAAACACACAACGTTTACACAACAGGTGAATTTGGCAGATTAAAGATCACAAGATCCGTGGCCCAATGGATTGATAACAAAAGAACATTTTTACTATATTTAACTTATTAAAGCTTATTACATCTGGTTATATTAGAAGTTGAGTGACCACTAAGACTAGAAAAGTGCTATATAAATGCCAACTTAACACTTTTTTGACACCTAAATATCTGAAAATAAGCTAAAAATGGACCAATATATCGGAATCTAATTAAAAGTCCCTCCTTTGTCACTTGTTTCCTGCAGGGTTCAGACTGAAATAAACCCTCCCTCAGATTTACAGTACTGAATCCCAGTCTACTGTAAATCCATCTGTTCTGGGAAATGAATGTAAAACCACTGATACAGTCGAGATTGACTCAGCTGTAACCCCATTTAACCCAGACTGGTCTCTGTACTGTCCCATGGTTTGGAAGGTTTATTCATTTTCAGACCTGTTGTAAATGCTTGAGTGAGATTGAGAAGACGGAGGAATGCACATACATGCTTTGTCATTTGCCACTGACCACTATGACAGTGCTTCGATGACCAGTCAGCACATTTCTACCAAAATGACAGAGAGTAATGATGTGATATTTTTATATTCTATTTTTATTCTCCAAGGATCAGCGGTTTATGAAAAAGTATTCATTCATTTTCTAGTTCTTCAATAATGATACATTGGAGAATTGGTAACTGGTATTGGCTTTCTATGGCTGACCAAAATCTGAATTTTCCAAGCTGACTGCTCACTTTTTTTTTTTAAGTATGTTAATAGGACTATTTGCAATCAAGGGCATACCATAATCGATGTTTCCAATATGAGCCATGTTCATATGGAAAAGTTCAATAAATAAATGAACATACGGTAACACTTTAAATACATGTGAGCAAATCAGAATTATATGAGAGCTTTAACGTCTTATTTAATGCTTGTGCATGTCAGACTTTGTAAATGCTATCATGTCTGAATGAACATTACAGTAACAGTCATCAATTTCTGAAGAAATGTTGCCTATTCCATGTTTGAAAATGGCTTCAGACTCCCAGCATGGTTTGTTCAGGGTTGATTAAATATAAACATTTTATTTGGATTAACTTCAATCTTTTAAATTAATTAACTCCTCCACAGTTCATCTAGTTGACAGTCAGCACTTTAGCCTCAGTCATTGTTAGCTGGAGTACAGAGACAAAACAATAAAAAAAAAACACATTAATACGTTCTATTTAAATAAATAACTCAAACACATGAAGTTAAACCAGTTATGAATTTGTTTACATGTCTAAACAGGTAAATGTGTATGCATGCTTTTTCTACACATTTCCATGCCCATGCACTGTATCTGTACATGGGCATGGGCAAGTGTGGGCATATATTTTGCTTAAACTCAGTCTTCCTCTGCATGCGTGAACATGTGATTACATGTTTACACACATGTGTTTCTGGCTCTAATTTGAAACATGTTTGGAGTAAGTTCCTCTCCATCTGAACTAACACCAGCGTGGCTCTCTGAGACTCCGGCCCTCATTGAATCAACCTACAGTAATTACAGACCACCAGGCAGAGGACGCTGGCACTCCCAGGCAGCGAGCCCAGCCAAGAGGCCCTGTTTCTGGGGGAGGAAGTGACCTTACATGGGCACTCCTCCGAATCTGGGCTCTGAATCCCGCCTCTGTGGTCCTCTGGAGCTGCTGACCTACAATAACCTTACTGTGGGACTCTCTGAACACACAGGCTGATGCTATGGATTCTGGTTTGAAAACATGCTCAGTAACAGGTCAATGAATGAAGGAGTAAAAGAAAGAGGATAAGAGCAGCGTTTCCATTAACAGACAAATGGTTTGTCACTTTGATCTAAATTGGTACTATTCATGTTCCCCTGAGGATGGATTCCTACGCCTTAAATCACAGAGCCAATACAAACAATTTAGAGTCTCAATGGTGAAGACAACTTGGAATAGTAGTAATAGTAAAGTAGGAGAGAATAACATTTAGCAGACGCTCTTATCCAGAGCGACTTACAGTGAACTAGAGGGACAGTCCCCTGGAGCAGCTCGGGGTTAAGTGTCCCGCTCAGGGGCTCCATGGTGGCAGAAAGACTCACCTCTAGGCTAACACCCCCCAGGTTACTGAAGCGCTGGCAGGGGCGCTGTTTTACCAAAACACAAATATCACTATGTGATACTGACAGAATTCTAATCCAAAAGGTTAGGCCCCCAGGCCCTTAGCTTTCTGAAAGTGTGGCCCCCTGGACACTATAGTCGAGTAGCCCTGATCCAAACTAACTTCTCACCGGTACGAGCACTATAAGGGAAGACACAGTCTATAAAACCGAGCTTGAGGTAGATTTGTTTTTCTATCTAAACTTCCAAAATGTCAAAAACCTGGCAGCAGGACAAGTTGGCAAACTGGGGAGTTGACATAAACAAAGCCAACTCTTCCACTCCGATGTGAAACTGGAGAAACAAAGGAGGAATGATATAAAGAAAGGAAACCATGAAGCGAAAGCACCGACAGTGGCCACTCTATTTCCACCACGTGTGACATGTTTTCCATTAATTGTAAATCCTCACCTTTGTTTGTGTGTGTGGGCGGCTCAGATCCTCTGTGTCGTCAGCAGAGGTCGGGTCAGACTTGGGGAAGAGTTTACTCCCAAAAATACTCTACTATATAAACAGTTTGGCAACGATGTCACTTAATGTTATTGCTGGTTATTTTTTTATAACATTGCAGGTAATTAAATGATTTTGAATGCCATCATTATGCGAGTAAATGCACTAAAGTCTGCTGCTAAAATGACTTTCCCCAGAAGCTTATTTTAGAGTCAGTATGTATATGGATGATTAACGCTACGTGCATTAGCTGGTGTAGTTAGCTTCAGCTTGGCAGCTTTAGGCACACACAGTCCTCTTCATAGCTCCATGGAGTGCTGTCACTTTCTGGGTTTTAATATATGCTATATTATTTGCTGCTGCACAGCCGGTGGCCATTTACACACTGATAACTCAAACTGAAACGTTCCTCTTAAGGGACCAGAGGTCCTTTCATGTTGCTTGCGGGGATTGACATAAGAATATTTTACAGACGGAGAGAGAGAGGCAGCTAAAAATAGCGTCTTTAATGTCAGGTCTGAGCCTGGACCTGTGAACAGCCAGAGGAGGTTTGGGGTGGAAGCCACGTACGTCAGTGAGCTACAACTACTGTGTGTGGTATTCTGGCTTTAGGACAAAGATGAGGCCTCACACTTCATTCAGGTTGAGGTGGAGTTTAATTAATGTTGTTGTGTACTAATGTTTAAAATCTGCTTTGAAAAAGATATATTTTCAAATAAAACCCATCAGCTAAGCTGCAGATAAGGAAGACGAGAGCTTGTACAAACACGATCAGCAGCTATTAGTCCTTCTTTCTCTACTTTCCATCCCATTAAGCTGTTAATTGAAAAAGACAATCATGCCATTTATATTATTAACCATTTATGCAAAGTGAGAGCTTTTCAGGGATTAGCGTCCTGCTTAATACCAGACAAAGGCATATTGCTTGGTGTTTACAGAATCAACTCAGAATGTAAAAGTTTCATTGGAGGAAACACTGTCTTTTTTTGGTGGATTTTATTGGATTTCCCCATTTTATGTGATACTGTACTGGCTCTATAAAGCCACCATTTTAATTAGTGATGGCTTTCTAGTTGGGCTTTGTTCCATATCCTGACAAGTTTTACCAAAGCTTGTAAAAATCTGTTTCAAAGAGTTTGAGAATATCCGAGAGAGAAGGAGGCTGAGAAAAATGAGTTATGTAGGTATGTAGGTAAAT
>CALSBV010010773.1:962522-982360 GCA_943590825.1 Bovichtus diacanthus
CCGGATAAGCGGTTGAAGATGGATGGATGGATGGATATATATATATATTTATTTATATATATATATATAAATAAATATATATATATAAATAAATATATATATATAAATAAATATATATATATATATATATATATATCGTCAGGGAATAATAATGCATTTCGCAAAAACCAGAATGCAAACGATGCTATTGAACTGTTCAGGCAAAAGGAGTAAACACTTATAATTTAGCAAAGCACCTGAAAGACAGACAGATTTATTTAATATGGGTATCACTTTTCTTTATGTTAGGTTTGGCCTTTAAGTTTTCAGGTAGTAGACTTGATTGGGTACTTTACTTCACTATGTAGTAATTGTCACAACTCCACCCAGCTCCTAATAATTCAGTCTTTTGCTCTCCTTCTTTCTCTATGTCCAGCCACTCCCTCCTGTCCTGCAGTAACCCCTTTTCCTGCCCTTTCCACCACCTGAAAGTCCCCGCCCACTCTTTTCCCCAATTAGTTCCACAGCATGTACAGTATATCTGCCCACTTCGATTCACTCTCCGCCAGATTGCGTAGTTTGCATCCGCCTTAGCCTTCGGGGGCCGCCCATTGTTCAGACGGCCAATTATTCCAAGAGCCTGTTTGTCCGACAGCCCTCATCCCGAAAATAAACACCAACTGTTCCAGAAGGCAGAAGCACATTACTAAATATTAAGCAGAATTACATCAGACCTGCCTTGATTGGGTGGGTTGGCTAGGCATGAGGAGTGAGATTGGTTAGAGTTATAGGGTTATAGAGTTATAGGGTTATAGGGTTATTATCCTGATGTTAAGAATATCAGGATAAGGGGACGTCGGACAAATGGGCTTTCGATCCAATGGGACATTTTGTGCCTTTTATGACTGACCTCATGGATTTGACCCCTTTGGAAATACATCCAACACAAACTTTTACTCAACCTTGACTGTCTGTGTGTCATGCCTTTTGGTTTTTCGTCCGTTCTGTGCCACAACAGTTATAATAATATTGTTATAACACTTTATTTTCATCTCTGCTGTTGGAATTCAATAGTTTAATATTCAAGCTTGTATTCTTTTATGTGTGTTTTCAAATGCAATCCATCATTTTTTTGAAGATAACATCAAAAGACAGTATGTTTATGGAGTTCTACCTATAGCACTCGTAGAGTAGACAGACTTTTTTAAAATTTCTTTTATCTCTATGCTGGTTTATGGTGTATTCATCACACAGTACATACACACAGTTGTGCATTTATATATTGTATGCAGTACCTGCAATTGACCACAAGATGAAGCTAGTGTTGAGTTCTGGTTTTGAATTTTCATTTGCCATTAATTCCCCTTCATGTGAAAGCCTCATTGTGTTGGCCTTGTACTCTATTTGCCACCAGAGGACAGCATTTCCCCTCTGGTGGCAACCTACATGTTCAAACATAACATGCAGGTTGAATAAATGTTGTCATTCAGAGTGTACTTTATCAAAAGCATGATTGTTTCTATGGAAAGACAATAACTTCACTTACTTTGTCATATTACAGTGTGACCATGTTTTAGACCGACACAGCGTGAAGCTCATAAAGTGTGAGGGGCTTTTTCAACTTATTAGAACGTATTTCTTTTTTTGTGCACTAAGGTTTCCTCCGTCAGCTTCTCTGCTTGTTTATGATCAGTAGTGCTGAAGAAAGTGAGAAGAAAAACTGCAGTGAGAACATGGAAATATAAGATCAAATCCAAGCTGGGGCAGAGGACACAATATACTAAGAATAGGTTGGTGTGGTTTAATGCAGGGAAAAATACAACAGCATTTAATACCACAAAACAGAAAAAGACTGGATCTGGATCCATTGGTGAAATGTACAGTAACTGCTGTCTAGATTATGTCCACTGGTAACATTTCTTCCAGTCCAGGAAGTGAACCCAGCGGGCGTCAAATACCCCCGTGTTGTCACAGCCCCCTCGGTGTCCAGTGTCTTTCAACAACCTACAATGTAAACCCATCGGTGGCAATATTACACGCTCAGAGAAAGTGCCCCAGAAGTCAGGAGAGCAGTATTAAGAGCAACAAGAATTTTATGAAATTCATCATTCGTCATCAATGGCACAGCGGCCAGATGTTAGCGCAGACAGATTACAATAGTTGTGCATTTTCCAACATATGAGAGGTAACAATAGGATACATTGCCTATTCCTGACATCCCTGAGCCCACTCTGTAACAAAGAGAAGTGTGTACTAACCCTTTAGAAGTTCATGTTACGGGCCTTGCACGCTGTAAAGTCTTTGAAAACACTGCTCACGTCCAAATTCCCGGCTCTGCTCTCTTGTTTCTGCTGCCCCCAAGTGGCCAACAAGTATATCATTACAGGTTTAACCGACACAAACCAAGCTGTCTAAACTTGTGATTTCCAATCTGCTACAGAAGATTTAAAAAACTTCATTTGTTTATTTTTTTTTTTTGCTCATGACTGATGTGGTCGCCTCGGATCGGGACTGCCAACGGGAGTCGGCTGCGTCAACCGATCGCTTTGTCCCGTATAGCGCGTCCCGCTCCCTTACTATGCGACTTGGACCGATAGCGCTCTTCAACAGTAAACATGGCGAAGCGAAAGAGGAATGATGTGAAAGATAAGGATGATTTTGGCGCTGCAGATGTGAAACTGAAACAGAGGAAAAGGTCGTTTTTTTTTCTTCCCTTTTTTTTTGGGTCTTTTCCGAACATAAACGCAGCTTCTGTTTGTTTACATTCTTCCAGCTGATGTTGTCAAAGACGACAAGCTTTAATTGGTTGTGTAGTCTCTCGGCAAGATTTAATGACTCTATAGTCGACCAAACAGAGACAGTGAACCATCGTAACAGACAAAGATATTGCGTAGTCCAAAGGGATCAAAAGCTAAAAATCATTCAATGGAATTAACTATGCTAGGACTGTTGAACTAAATATGTTGACAGTTTTGCATAATAAGTTCAATATAAACATTTGCTGTGTTGATAAAATGACATTTTTCCTTCAAAAAGGTATTTTTTGCCAGTGCAAATGAGTTATAATTGAGAAAAAAAGAGGGGGATATATCTAACCCTCAAAGAAACAAAAAACAAAACTGTCAACATGGCTCGATACCAAACAGAAAAGACGGACAGGATGCATTTAGAGAGCTACCGAGACGAAGGAAAAGCACACATTCAGACAACAGAAAGTTAACTGAGGCAGAACGACAGAAAGAAAGAGAGCATCAGCCCAACAACAGAAAGGAAGAGATGAGTCAGAGGCCGAGAGACAAAGACACTGAGTGAGAGTCGGCTCAGATCGCTGGTGTGGTTCAACATGTTTCCTGCCAGTGATAATAATAGCGCTGTGTGTTCCTCTCTGCGAGAAGCGTGGGAGGAGGAGCGGCAGTGCGACACGTGGGACGGCTGCTTGTTACTGTCACTACAGGGGAAACAGCAACATCCCCTTTGACACACACACACACACACACGCACACAAACATACAACAAAGTACATGCACACACATATAGGCTCTCTGCTCTCACACGCACACATTTATTTTTATTTTTTGAGAATCTAAAAATACTCTATTTTCTTTCCAAAATGCATCATTAGTCATCTAAAATAGTCAATTTTAGGTAGTAGTTAAATGTCTTATATAGTTCAAAGTTGCATGAAAACCGTAAATGGGTCGTGCGTTTAGAACAAGTTCATTTTCAGGCCTCTCTGACGGCCACCACGTAGGCCATCTGTGGTGTCGGCAGAAGAAGAGATCACGATTGTACCACAAGACACAAAGAGTCTCAAGAGAAACACGTCGTAGCCAAGAGGCTACAAACAAACAAACAAACACTTTTTCTTTTCTTTTTTTAAAGCTTTGAAGAAGAACAAAAATCACTTTGGAGTCACAGGATAATGTTAGTGATGCTTATGACTCCAGGTGTCATTACAGTCAACTATGTTTGCATGTTTGCACGCACCAAGCCTGGTTCCAGATCTGTGAAACATCACCTCCATCTCCAATGTGATTCAAATATAGTTGCTTGCCAGGTAATCCTCCCTCCAGAACCCTGATTGGTCAATTGCTCCTCAGCAATAAGCGGCAGAACTACGGAGAGCCGAAATGAAAAAAAACAAAAATTGCTTCCACGTTGACATTTGTAATAATATCATTCACTATAAATCCAGCTTAACCAGTGAAAAATGTTGCTGCAAATGAAATAGCTACAAATATAATGAAAATTTTTATAGTTGCTTGATTTAATGATTGATTTAAATAAATCAATGTTGTGCAGCTCCATTTTTTAAATATAAATTCACATGCATGCATGAATTCACGTACTCGTCTATGAAGCAATGGATACATCGATAAAGGCAGTTTTTTTTTTGAGCACAGGATGTCAACAGTTCAGTGGTTATTTTGGTGCTGTATGTCTTCTTATATACATGGAAACACACACACACACACACACACACAACCACACACATATACTGTATCATCCAGCCAGTCTCCCCCACCCACAGGAATGACTTTCAAACAACTAAGTCGGTACTAAATATACCTCTAAAATTTAAAAAAAAACACCAGTGAAACAGATTCAGACGTCATCACTTACATCAGTGTGAAAATATTTTCAAACTAAAGTTAATTTTAAAAACATCCCGTCAATCTTTCCTTCCCTTCAACTTTGACTTGCAAATTCAAAAAGGGGCAACATGAACATGATGCTTACTGATATAAATTAAACTTTCTTTTCAATTTTGTACTTGTCTTTCTTCAACTTAATCCCTGTTAAATACTTTAAATTAAATTACAGTGGGAGCTAGATGACCAAAAATATTTTTTGTTGACAGTAAAACTATGTTTAGAGAGAGGTTCCTGAGAAATTGTGCAGCCATCAACATTAATAGAAACTTCCATAAAACATGTTCTACATCTAGCTGGACAAACTGATAATAACCGATTGTATAGAAGTCTATAAGAAAATGATCTTACTTCTGCTTGATTTATTACCTCCGTAAACCTTTTCCTATTAAGTGTATGGTATCAATCGCTAACTTCAAGTCTTCTTCAATGCAGCATGATGTTCATTTCATAGATTATGGTTCAGTTCATGAGAGGTAATTGTAACATTTTGGCCGCTTACAAATGTATTGTTCAGCGTTTGGTTGTACCCCAACCACCTATAATGTTAGTTGTCTTAAAAGTATAAAAGATAGTATTCAACATATAGTCCACAGCTCTTAACATAAGCCTTCTTACGGAATAAAACACATGTAGTTGAAACAATCTGGAAAAAAAAGCAGTTTAGCTCCATTACATGCTCAATGTTGAATACACACTTTGCATTCTGAAAGGTGCAGACGGAAGAAATTGTAGAAGTTTTCAGTCAGAGTGAGTGACAGGAACTCTGTCCTGACATCCTCCTGCAGCACAGATCATGTGGGAGGTCACAATTATATAGAAATAAGTGTCTGCTAAATCCTTGAATAGTCATTTATACACCCATGTATAAATAAACAAATGAGTCAAATACTGCACAAAGGCATTCCCTAAACATAAAGATGCAATCTGTCAAATGTCAGACTCCCCATCATTTGTTCAAACCATGAGAAACTTGAGCATTTTCTATGCCCGCCTGTTCTCCTACCTGCAGTATCTCCACGTACCACCCACCTACAGACCCACCACATGTTTGTACATACACCTACACTTCTCCGAGTCCTTTCTTCAGAAGAAAACGGCAACATGCAAATCAAGTTATTGCAACTCCCACACTGAAATTAAAAAAAGTAGCTTTTTTTTCCAAGCAACAGTATATTTGAATATTGTTTTGTCAAAGAAAGAAACCTGAACGATGCATTACCCCACAAACAGGAAGTAAGTGGTGGTAGACAATGGCCTCATTCCCATGGCAGTCAATATGAACGCTCAAGAGTAGGAAACTACAACAATGACTTTGTGGACTTCATATAGACGTGAAAGTTAAATACGTAGCTATACCTACAATAACTGAGGTGACAGATTCATTGTGTTGTGCAAAATGTCATCATGGTTGGGACACTGTGTCGTATTATTATGATGGTATCAGTGTTGCTCTGGCATCAGCAGGAAATGGACCCAAAAGCACGAGCCACAGACAAAAAGGGGTCGAAGTGAAAAGTCTTTACTGAAAGAAGGCGACAACAAAGAAAGAACTGTCCAAAAATAACAGACAACAAACTTGACTAAACAATGCGTCAAGTGACTGGGCAAGAACATAAACTCCCACGAGTGTAACACTAGAGAGATAGCAGGAACGCTTCACTGGGACAGACAAGAGAGCAGAGACTGAATACACACGAGGAGGGTCATTAGGGACAAACGAGGGCAGGAAGTGAAGTATCTGAAACGAGAGACAAGGCTGATAACACCAAAATAAAACCGGAAGACCCCAACCGACTCTTAAAATAATCCTGAGAACTCAAAAAAGACTGCGTGTACAAACAGGCTGTCACATTTTATTCTCAACTCAAAACCCAAAAATGTATAAGCCAAGGGGTCTGAAATGTGAATCCAATACAGAAGGGCCTTAAACCTGCATGCAAAAATAAATCAGATTGTGTAGGATTGTAGAAAATAGAAAGAAAATGGCCCAAATTATCACTTGATTTATATCTCAGTAAATATTTTCCTTAAATTGTTTGATCCATTGCATTATGAATTTGGATGGAAAGTTTAAATTATCTATTATACTGTTGGACAGCTGCGAAGTTAGAGCAACTTCATATTTTTAATTTGTCAGATGTGTAGATCCAGCTACAAAGCCTTGCCCTGACGTAGGCGTATTAACACAGATAATATCAGATTTATTTTTTCACATCACACTGTGACAGCCCAGGGGAGCAGATTCCTTATGAGAAAAAAAAATGCACAAAAGCATTTAAACCACTTAAAAAAAGTTACATTTTACAAAATTTGCCTGTGTATTGTATAAACAACTGGATAAGAAACTGGGTTTTACTATATTTAATGTGAAGAAATAGGTCACCTGTGCTGGAATACCTTTAAAATGATTGACTACAAAAAAAAAGGATGTATTGTCGGCATATTTGGAACTTTATTTTGGAGAATAAAAGTATGCCCAAGTTTCTTGCTTTCCCATCAAGGCTCATTGCCACAGCAGAGAGAGCTTTGCACCAAAGATGGTGGAAACTAAATAAAACGGAGAGGTTTCATACAGAGGAGCACACTGGCAGATATTACTGCAGAGCTGTAGGAAATATAATGACAGCTTGTAATTCTTGTGCCGTGTCTACTCGGGTTGCTCAGGCCGGTTCTGTTGTGTGTAGCTGGGATGCTATTTTTGAACGAGGAACGGAAATTAAACCGGTCTAAAACCACAGCATTTTACAGGGATCACCAGAAGTCTTGAATTTACTCCCATAAAGACAACAAGATGAGCCCCACGTGGTCACATGTGTGACAGGTAACTGCAGGTGACATTACGAGTTATTAGGATTTTTTTTAGATGAACTTGGCTCTTACTTTTGCCTTCTTTTTTAAATTTTTTGCTCCAACATTTCTGAAACAGCTGTGGTCACCACGCTGTATGGGCGTGTCTATGGTTTTCTCCTAAAGTCTTTCTGTTAAACCAAGCAGCTGCAGAAGGCAGGAGTTTAAACCAAGCAAGTCTGTATCATCACACGTATGCTATCCAAGCAAAGGTATTTAAATCTTTCATTTCAGATTTGTGTGTGTGTGTGAGAGAGAGAGAGAGAGAGGGAAATATGGCTTTTAAATCAATATTAAGGGTTTGCTCTGCATCTATAGTACACTAGCTCAATTATTTTTGTTTAAAACTCAGCACCAAGATGGAGCGTTACGGAGGACGGATTGTTTATCTTGTGGCAAAGTGATCCAGGTTTCTCCAAACCAGCACAAAGGCCAGACTACACACACGCTGCAGGCAGACGAGCTGCGGTGGAGGACAGTTTCCCTTAATTCACTGCAGCTCCCATGCTGTCACAGAGGTGTGATTACTCCTGGTGCACTGACAAAGAAGAGCCGGAGTGAATATACTCTCCCTGTCGAATGACTGACGTTCAAATTCTAGAGCGACAGAATTATACCCCATAAATGCTACTGAAGGATGTGCAGTCTGCCTTTTTTTAAACAAAGAAAACTGAGAATAATGCATGAGATGAAACAGGAGAGTAAAAAAAGGCTAAAGCTAAAGGCCAGTTATTTACATTTCTCACATTGATGCCACTACAGTAGACGGATGTATCGTGACTGAATCAGGCTGTACAAATGTTATTAGAAAATATATTTAATAAATGTGCAAAATGGCTCCAGAGTTCTGCACGATTCCAGTTTTGCAAACCTGCACTTGCAAAGTCCAGCATCAGAACCTGCGATTACCTGCGGCCTCCCCCGTCGATATTTGAATTTAAAGCAAGCAAATTAAAATATCAAAAAATGCACCTTTTCTGTCAGGCTGTGTTAGCTTTCTAGCCTGCAAACAGACATCATCGTGCGCTTTTCCCCTGTGAATGTCTGTGTGGTGGCTGGTTCAACAACGTGCGGTCGTTACTTAGCTTAGAGAAGCTAATGTGGTTTGTCTGTGCTCTTGTTTTGTGTAGCAGGCTGCTGTCTGACATGAAAACAAGTTCTCCCGACACGTGCAGCGGAGAGCTAACGGTAGGAATTCAAGGTTAACTTTTGAGGGTTTTTTTCTTCTAGTGGCGTCATAGAGCTGTTTATCTCGCACGTGCTCGTACGTTCCTGCAAACGGTGACCCTTGCGAGCGGCAAAAATGCCATCATGGCGTATTTTGTGTCAATTACAAGGCTCTGATAAAGTAATGAAGTGCATGAATATTATATGAGTTTACAGTTAAGTGCAATGTTTTTGCTCGTTGATTTGCTTCTTCACATAATGTTTCGTTTGTACGCCTCCTTGCGTTTCACAGAATACTGCGATGAACGACGCGTTGAGCAGAATCGCCTTTGAGTGCGCTCGTAGCCAGTGCGCCATCTGAGGAGACCCGCGCCACGGCGCCTCGCGTGAGTATCAACAAGGATTTACATGGCAAGATATGCTGCAATGTGCCAGCAAAGACAGGAGAGAAGAAACCCCGCTATACAAGGAACATTGATGTAAATAATGCTCATTTAAAAATTATTTAAAAAATCACCGTGCAAATCATCTTTCTTAAAAGCACAAGACATTAAGAGTCACAGAGCAAAGTCTGCTGAAGAAGACAAGGAACACGCCATTTAATCCACTGATTTTGACGACCTCATGACCTTTCCATGCAGTGCCACTTTAAGGGCAAACTTCACATTTGTTACCCAGCTACTAAGGATGTAGCACATCTCCAACAACATGCTCATTCTCTCCCACTCTGTCCGTTGGGCATTCGGACTGTTTTCATTGACCCACTTGGTTACACAGGCTCCAGGTTAAATATGTGTGTGGATGTTTTTTGTATTACATAATTGCTGACCAGATGTTAGAAGGAGTGGTCCGTCTACAGTGTAAAGGGGAAGTTAGTCATAATGTTCTGGCTGCAGTGAGTGAAACTTGATACACAATGGTGTCACCATTTTGCAATTTTCTGGTAGGGTTTCAAGCAACATAACTACCAAAACGCAGCCAAGTGGGGTTTATGTGGCACCATAAAACAGTTAATGCAGCAACAGAGTGCAGCTCTGCCATGGTTCTTGTTTTTATGTTATGTGTGAATGTCCGCCTGTCTGTGTTTGCATGAACAATGCAGCCAGTTTCTCTTGTGGTTGAGGGGAGGGTGTCATGACACTTCATACAGTAGCTCTGAAGCGCCACGCCAGGAAGTGAACTGGGCTATAGCGGAGTTCTGCAGGGCTCAAACCACTGATGACACAGAAAGTGGAGCTACACAGCTGACGTAGCACTCCATGGGTGAGTTTGATCAAAAATGTTTAATAAGACTTTAGCACTTTTGTTTTATTTTTGAGAGGATAGCTGCATCGCTGCTGGGTTTGTTTAAGGACTTGCTGTGTTGGGCATGTTCTCTACAGCTATGTAAGTCATTCAGATAAACTTTTCTCTATGCCGTTATAGTTCATATTCTGCTTAACAAACTGCTGTTGTACAAAAACAATGATTACCATCAACCTGTAATTAAAAACTATATTAATAATTGAAGTTTTTGTTTCAAAGATATGGAGAATTTCATCTCATGTAGCCCAATGCATCACAGTTTTAAAGACAATTCAGCTGCAGTCTGCCTAGTTCCTATACCTGTTAAGTTCTTTCACTTCAGTATGTGGTTTACGTTATTAAAAGTGGAAGATGTATATCACTTCAAATTCATTGTACATCTCTGAAACAGAGGGTCGTTGACTTCAGACACGAGCAGACAGAAGCAGGCTTCTTAATTTTAGCCTGTGAACATGAATTTTACCGTTGACTGAAATAACAACTGCAGATTTTGTCTTTTTGACTTTTTAATATTTCCAGTCTGCCCATATGGAAGTGAGAATCCTACAATCCGATTATGCTAATTTAGCAAAGTGTGATCAAAAGTTTACATGTCCCAGGTAAAAGAAATCAACAGTCTCCCCAGTTGATTCATAGAGGACATACAGTAAATGGGGGGGGGCTGCCTATTGTTCTGACGGCCCATTGAGTTGAATCCCAAATAGTTTTAAAAAAAATGTCCCATTGGACCCAAAACCAATTTGTCCAACGGCCCGTTTCTCCAAAAAACCCATTGCTCTGAAAATACACACTCTGCTACTATGGCAAAGGCACGACAGGCTAGTTTGAATAATTTTAAGATGAGAGGCAAATAAGATGGATTTGCCAAAGTCATCCCGGATAAACTTCTCTCACCAGACGGTGGATGTGTCCGTCCTGAACAAAGCTTTAAATAACCCACATAATGACGTCGTTAGCTAACGATATGCCAACATCCAGCCTGGCTATTAACCTAGCAGCTAATGTTAGCTAATGCACACGAACACACTAATCTCTTGTGTTTCTGCTGTGGAAAGGGGATTTAAAACTACCAAAGACACCTAAAACAAACCTTTATGTTGTCTGTTGTTTGGTGCCACAAAGAGCTCACGATGAAATAACTGATAATAAACATTATTATACATATAAACATAAAATAATGAATAACAGGTATTTACAGTCATGATTGGGGGATTATAACTGCGTGATGGCTGTCACACACTTTCTATTTAACTGACAAAGTACACAGAGTCGGATACAAGCACAGCGGTTGAGCTATAATTGCATTGATGTGCATACGTTTTACCACGGTTAACAAATGATTTGCATAAATAGGTCAAGGCCTTATACAGATTAAATATGAAAACATTTCCTGAACAGATTTTTTTTTTGTAGTTTAGCTTTGGAATCATGCTAAAATCACACATCTCCTATCATAAAATCCTGTGGTTTGTCCGTTTGCTTTCACACTAAATGAAGCACGTTAACTGTTTATTTTAACTGAACCTAAGTATCACTCTTAATACAGTCTCCATGCACTTCGGCAGACACACCGTGCCTAATTACGGCTGCTCAGATATGATTGTATAATTACTAGTTACGGGTTTTAGCTTTAGACATCCTATCCTACATCGTGTGATGTTGAAGTCACGAGATATCTTAATATTAATATTTGTGGTTAAGAGTTTAGCTACTGACGAGTCACTTCTTTGTTTGCCTTGATAAGCTGGTGGTAACAATGTGCGTCTGTTTTTCACTCATTCATGGCTTTTTCTAATTAAGTAGTTTGTGGTGAGAAGGTTATAAACTTTGTTTACTCTATTTCAAATACGACTTCTGGTTTATATGGAGCCATGTAAACCCAGTTAGAGTGCAGTGATGTGTGTTTTACTGCGGATGATTCTGTGAAAGTGGGAAAAATAGAGTTGGATTTCACTAATTAAGCTCTGCTACGCTAGTTTAAAGCAGTTGATTAAGTCATAAACCCCATTGCTGTTTTTAATGCAATTTAAAAAGAGTTTTGAGCATGCAAGTTCATTCTTCACCTTTTAGAAAACAGTGTGTGGAACAAAATACAACAATGTGTGTACAACAATGTTGCCCTCCAGCTGGTGTTGCTGTTAGGCTGCAGACGCGTTTTACAAGTCGGGATAATGAACTCCTACTTTTACTTGAAGAATTAAAGTTTATTTTTGTCCTTCCAACTAAAGAGAAAAGAGTCAAAGTGTCAGATAAAACATCGAGTGTATGAATGCATTAAACTGAGTGAAATTGAATAAGGACTTATTTTTAGATTATGCCAGGATCACACTTGTGAAGTCAAGTTAAGTCAATTTTATTTATAAAGTCCAACATCACAAATCACAATTTTGTCTCAAATGGCTTTTAAACTCTGTACAACATGTGCAATCAATCCCTTAGACCCTCGATTCAAATAAGGAAAACTCTCGCGGGGGAAATAGAGGCGATGCAATGTCAGCCTAATAGTGAATGACTTGATCCAGCGGATGTGAAGCATCTGGGCCTGACAGCCGCGCTTCACTTTTCATCCCGTGTAGTGGAAGATAAACCGCCAACCTGCATCTGATTCACCTCACAGTGTTATGACAGGAAGAAGAAGTTGTCAGAATTGTTTTGCCTCCTTTCACCTAGTTTGACACCTCAAACCTTTTACATTGAGCCTCTTTCCTTTCGTGCACAACTGTAAAACACGGAAAAGCCAAGAATATTGAAGTTTTATCTCATTTATCGGGGCATCCTCCAGCAGTATGCAGCCAATCAGGCGCTTCTAAGTTCTAAGGACAGCAACCTTTACAAAGCAGTCTGCCAAGTCTCTTAGCCAAGTCACAACAATAATGTATGTCTCTATGATGGCCTATGTGCCCGAGTGATGGCCATAATGTCGTGGAATAAGACATACAGGTAGGAAAAGAGAGGAGGGAGTTAAGGGGCCGTGAAAAACAGTAGCAAGTGATGTGGAACAGAAGGGGAATAAAACAAAAGGGGCCAAGACAAAGAGAAACTGAGTCCAGTCAGCAGGGCTCACTCTTTGTCACCTTCATCTATCTGTGGTCACTTTGAGACTCAAGTGCTGTGTCGCTACTGTATTTTCTCATTTCGGTTGTAAAGCAAAGCACAAGACTAAAATCTGGTGGGAGATTGTTTCTGAAACACCACTGACTGCACACCCAGCTCACAATGATGTCCCCCGATATGTGTAACAATAAAAAGAATAGATAGTATTAGTCGCTGAGTTTGATTTGAGAGTATGGGCAGTAACCTGGTGTTTGGACAGTTTGTTAAGCCTGCTTGGTTTCGCTTTGGACTCTGGTTGTGTTACTTGCTGACTCACTGCAACAGGAAGCAGAAGTCCTTACTAATATTAATATGATATGTCACACCAGACTCTGTGTTTCTGCTACAGTACAGCAAATATTCCTAATGGTCTCATACAATATAAATAATCTCTGGAGTCTAAAGTTAATCTCCACTTAACATGTTTATTTGTCTTAGTTAGATCTAGATGTAGCTGCCATAGCATTTCCTGTGGTTAACAGCCATGCTTGCCAGTCATCGCAGTAACCCAGTGGTTGGTTCAAGTTTGAAACAAACGCAGCCTTCGGTCCTTTTGCGTCATCGATATCCTGCAAAAATATACTCTCAACTCAGCTTTTCCACTTGACGTATCTGCAAAAAATGTGTCTTTTATGAGATACTAATTCCTTATATTTTGTACCGGTGTACATCACAATGGTTTTAAAGACATTGTCAGAAACTGCTGGTTGGGGCTTTGTTTCCTCGTTGGATGTGAATGATCACCACTCTAAACTTGGAGTACGTAAGAAAGCCGTAATGCCCAAACAGAGCCTATCTATGCTCCCTCAGATCAGTACCTACGCCAATGCCACGCCATTGTTCTCACGGCCCATTATTTTGAAAAGCTACATCCTGTCCAGCAGCCCCACAAACAGAAGTGGCTTATTATTATGCTGAATGACATCATCAGACCTTCCCTTTGCTTACCCTGATTTTCTTACCATAAACCTAACCAACCCAACCAACACAGGAACTGAGCGCTAGCCAATCAGAGGCAGAGTAGGGCGGGTCATTCCTTGGCCATAGGAGCGAACAAAATGACGTCATTCTGCATAATAATTAGCCATGTGCCAAAAGTTATGGACAGATTTTAACGTGGGCAACGGATGATGCTGAGCGAACATGAGGCCTTATTTTGATTGGGGAAATAAACCATAAGTCTGATCCCGTAATTGAAATATGTAAATATGTAATTGATCTTAGATAAAAAGAGCTGACTCAAAGAGCAATCCTAATGAACTCAAACTGGAGTTGAACAGGATGGTCAAGACAGGATGCATGCTGGGTAACTGCCTCCTCTTTGGCATTTGCTGATCAACCACCTCACACAAAAACATCACAGTGACTTTTGCTGACTCACATTTGACCGAAACTGAATGAGATTAAGCAGAAGTTGAAGATTATCTGTCCCAGATTCACATACCTTTTTTTTTTTTACTACTTAGTGTTTCTATCACAAAACTGACACTAACATTAAAATCAACAATTGAATGCAGGGATGAAACTCTCTCTATATATATATATATATGTCTGATACAGTCTCTAAATCTTAAAGCATCAGTGGCAAGAGAACCTGCTCTTTAGTTGGTTTCAAATTCTAACTTTAGTGTAACACCTCACAGTTTTAGCTGGGACAGTGGTTAGAGGTCTTGCAACCAGAATAAGACTGCGTGTTGCTCTTAGTCGCAACAGAGAGCTGCTCACATTGTACAAAACAGCAAAAAAAACGAGTTGCTCTTGTGGTTCAAAGAGAAAAGAACATTATAAAATGCCTTTGCACCACACACAGTAGGCACAATGCAAAATGTCGCTCATTAAAACAAACAAAGTGGACTTGCTGCTGTTCTTCTTCTTCACACTGGCAGTCTGCTCGGGCTTGAGTGTAACACTCCCGTTGTGAGTTTAAGATGTGAAATGTTTCATATTAATTATATGGTGGGGTGTATGCAAAGTACTTGCATAGGGTGTACAACTAACTATATCTAAGGACACACATTTAGAGTAAAGACTGCATACAAGGTGTGTGTACATACATTTTGCTGTCGCCAGCAACGAAGATGCATCCGTCCCGTGCTAAGATGCTACCTACAAGCTAGCTAGCTGTTAGCCTACTTGTTTTGAAATGTGTTTCCCAGACGGGGCTTTCCCCGAGAAAACTTTGTGGTATAAAGTTCAGGGGATTGAGTCACACACAATATGACCTTTTTGTCTTCCATGGCTGTGGTTTAGGAGGTAGAGTCGGGTCGTCCCCGAGTCCTGCAGCCCGCATCTTAAAGTGCCCTTGGACAAGCTACTGAACCTGGCATTGCTTCCGAAGGCGCAGCCATCAATGTGAGGAACATTTCAATTAGATGAGCAGGTATCAGTGCATTCATGTGTATGGGTGAATGTTGACATGTGCTGTAAAGCTCTTTGAGTGGTCAGAAGACTAGAAAGGATAAATGCAAGACCTTCGCCTCCTTTTTATTTGCCACCCAGGTGTTCGTCACAGCACTCACGAGTTGAACTTTAGGCTCAAGGTGGACCTTTTAACAACAAGGCATGAGACAAAAAAACATACGCACATAAACATACATGTACAGATAGATATAGAAATTGAATGCTGTATACATACATGTATTTTGGCTCTAAACCATTCAGTGCTTTATGAACCAATATTAGCAGTTTAAATCAATTATTTGACAAAAAAGGAAGCCAGTGTAAAGCTTTGAGAACTGGAGTGATGTGATGCACTTTCCTGGTCTTAGTGCAGACCTGTATAAACAGCATTCCAGTAGTTGAGCCGAAAATAAGAGACAAACTTTTCAAAATCCTGCTGAGACAGAAGCATACAATTCTTCATATATTCTTAAAGTGACTTTATGCTGATTTTGTGTTTGACTTAATGTAGTTCTCAGTCCATGGCCACACTGGTTTGTGGTCTTTAGGCTTAACTACTGAAGATGACACTTCAAATAGTTTTTCTTTGGGTCCAAAGTCGATCGTTTTACTTTTATCTTCTATTTTCTACTGACATCAAATCATTGATTTTTTTTTTTGTGCATCTACTAAGTGCTTGTATGGGTTCGTTGTCACCTGGTGATACTGTCATATAAACATGTGTGTCATCTGTATAATTACGATAAGATATTTGGTTGCTTTCCATAATTGAGCATTTGCATGCACTGGGATAGAAAGCAAAAGAAATATTATTTGCATTCTTGCTTTATTTTTGACAGTGGCTGACAAATAATTAATAGCAGATTTGATAAATCTGCAGAGCGGATCTGAATCATATTTTTTAATATGTGCATTGTTTTTTACTTGGCGGAAGTCTTTGCCCTTTTAGATGTCATTATATGATTTTACTGTTGTAGTATCATTTGATTTTTATGCAAAATCTTAATCTGAACGTAACTGTAGCTTTCAGATAAATGTGGTGGAGAGAAAGAACAATTGTTCTCTCTTAAATATAGTGTAGTATAAAGTGACAAATTGGGAATACTCCAATAAAGTACAATTCCAGTAACTCTAACTTGAACTTAAGTACAACACTTCCGTATGTTCCCTTGTTACAACGCCGGCGTCTGTGTTGTGTTGATTAAACCTTACAAAGTAAAGTTTTTTTCTCATAAATGTGACTATAATATCAGAGAATTTCAGATTTTTTTTTCCTTGCAAATGTTTGTTTTAATAATCTCAGAGAGTTTTTCAAAGTATTATCCGTAATAAATATCTCTTTTTTACCTGCAATGGTCCTAATATGCCTTCCTAGCTTCTCCCACTTGAGCACTCTGGAGAATGTGTTTATTATTATAGGAAGATGTGTAATCGATGTACGAGATTGATGCAAGATCTCTGTGGAACATGTCAGATGTGTATAGATGTGTATAGATGTGTGTAGATGTGTATAGATGTGTATAGATGTGTATAGATGTGTGTAGATGTGTGTAGATGTGTATAGATGTGTGTAGCGAGGTCGCACAAGAACACAGGGAAGTTGTTTGAAACAGTCATTTGTAGTTTCACACTACAAGTTTACAAACCAGAAAAAGTTCTCCTGCAACCTCACAGAGGAACACATACATTTCGGGTCGTATTTGTGGGCGTGTGTGTGTGTGTGTGCTGGACCTCTGTATTGTTCCAGTCTTAAGGGATGGAAAGTCCCCCAGCCTCTTTCTCGGGTATTGTGTGTCCAAGTGTGTGAACCATGCCTGTGCACTGGTGTGGGTTGTATCCGGCGCCCAATCACATACTAGTTATGAGGAAGCAGGAAGGAACATGTTGCAGCCGGTGGACCAATGAGAAGCCGGGGCAGAGGAGGAAGCCCCTTCAGGAAACCGCTGGCAGAGTATCAGGGTTTCAGACCCTTCACAGACTTCCTAACCAACACATTTGATTGTTCTCTTCTCCCGTCTATCCACTTCTTTTATATATTTTTCAGTTTCCATTCAACTCTTCCTCTCTTCTTTCCATCTTCTGTATTGTTTCTCCGTTCTTCCAAATCTAACCACTCGTCTAATCTTGAATCTGAGTCCCTGTCCATATTGCCCTCCATCCGTCCTCGCGGTTGAAAAGTATGGTGGTATATTGCGCCGTGCGTCCACCGACATGTCCGCTCCATCCGTGAGGAAGAAAAAGTCGTTTGCGCAGAGCTACAAGCCGAGTGTGAGGATGTGTATTCGGGAACAGAGGGATGTCACGTAAGTTCAGACTCTACCTTCACTCTCTGCGAGCCCTGCACACTTTGTGTTGTTCACGTCACCTTTTGTCTCTGGTGTCCACTTATCGTTTCTTAACGTTTGGTGATGTGTCCCTAGACAAGTGGACTTGTGCTTCTCTGCCTTGGTTTGGGGACCGTGTCTCCGACCTGTTTGAGGGAGTGAAGGGACGTCTTGTCGGTTGGCCTCTGTCTGTATCTCGGACACCTTTTGGTTTCTGATATCTGGCATTTAGTGTTTTTTTCTTTAATCAATGTAGGTATCAGATGTGCTCAGCTGGAGGTTTAAATCATCTGTATTGGTTATTGTTTGATTTGGTAAAGTTTCTTCCCCGTAACGAGAGGTCAACTGTCCTCACATTGGGAGTGTGAAACCTGAACATTTTAGTTGTAGAGTCTCCAAAATGGAGTTATTTTTTCACATTCCTTTTTTATTCACGTGTGTATTTCTTTGCAGACATTTGAATTAAGATATTTCATCTGAGAGCTCTTGTTTCTATCTTGGTGCCTCTCACGCTACACTTTTGTGGACCAGTTCAGCTTGTTAGGAAGTCAGGAGGTCAGAAGTGAAACACGTACAGTTCACATTTTCCCAAGACACATTTCCGATGGTGACAGCTTTCACAAGACCTGAAACATTGCTCCAAGTAGTAATGAGCAATGTCCATTTCACGCTGAAGAGCAGTGACACATACTGGACTTTCTACAGTTTTTTCTCTGTGCAGCCAAGCACTTAACGAAACGACAATAAAAGTCCATGGAAAGTCGAGTTCATTTGAGTTCACCTTGGTTTAGTTTCTTTTTTAAAACTCTTAATGGTGAGAATGGAGGAAACACTTTGGTGTTATAGGCGCCAGACTTACCTTATCTACTGCAGCAGAGGGGAAAGGAATAAAAACACTATGAGGGCATCAAACCTGTGGAGGTTGTTCACAGAGGCTTAATATGATGTCACCACCTTGCAAATTACATTATTACGAACACAAGTTGGTTTTGCAGTAAGTGCGTCCTCCATTTGGACGAGTCAGATGCAGGTGGGCATGTTTCTGAATACAATCTTAATTTTTGCCTTGTTCTTTTTATCCAAGGGGATTAATTATCTTAAGCCTCTAAAGATGACAATACATGTCTGAGATGTACCAGGAGGGTAAGTAAGAGAAAATGTCTCCCACCAGAGAGGCAAAGTCTTTTCACAGTTGACATCTGTGAGACCTGCAAAATACCTTCAGAAGACGCAAAACATTAACATTTTTCCTGAGATTTGAGTAGAAAACGCTGTGTGTGACCAAATCATTGAGTAAATTATAAAAAAAAAAAAAGGTTTGGTTTACGCGTACATTTTATATTCCGGTGGACATAAGACAGCAGTTCTCCAATCACGTCAGCTGTCAGTTGTTGCCACGGTAATTCCTCAGCAAGGTTCATTTACAGGAAATGTTCTCATTTTTCGACCCTATGTGGAGGGAGGGTGGGCATGAAGGCAGGGTGAAATCTCTACACTCTCTTCCTGCCTCTGATTCTCTCTCCGCCACTTTTTTTTTCATTTGTTTTTTTTTTACTTCAGGAAGGAAACACAGCTACAGTATGATTTTTGTCTTTGTACAGTGTGTGTGTGTGTGTGTGTGTTTTAGTCTGAGAGGAATCATTCCTGGAGCCGTTTTGTGGAAGTTTAATTGCCACAGGAAGTAATGATGCGTAGGAGAAGCCACAGGTAGAGAAAGAGGACCTGGTTTTGTTATTTTAGCTTTCAATAAGCCCACTGTTGCAGGTGTGTGTGTGTGTGTGTGTGTGTGTGTGTGTGGTTAAAGTTAACGTTAACTTTCTGTTTCTGTTCTGGTTTTTTTACTCAGTCACATGTGGTCACTTTATAAAAGGTGACGTTAAATACTGTTTGTATAAATCTCATGGGGACATTTCCAGCGGCAGGTGCCCGCACAAGCTCAGGCCTACGTAGCTCACACACACACGTGTACTCTGTAAAACTCTGTAAAACTCTGTAAAATGTAGCTCTGTTGTGCGTTTTGGCCTTTTGTCTACACACTGAAAACTCAGAGAAAACAGATTTTTTTTTT
>CALSBV010010773.1:987360-1004891 GCA_943590825.1 Bovichtus diacanthus
AGAGTGAAATGAAACGAGAGTGTGATCAGAGGCAGAACTCCAGACAGACTCTCTTTGGATCTGATGAGACGCAGCATTGAACCCACAGAGGCTGGAAAGACGAGCAGTTTGAGGTTGGACGTCTCTGTCATGGACCTACTGCCGACGGTAGCGTCCTCGGCGTTAGCCTCCACAGTCAGCCTGCTGAGGGAGAGCGCTACTGTTCAGAGCATCAACAGGAGGTTCAAGAGGAGGTAGGCAACACCTGAGCAGGTCATGGCTGAATCGTGCAGCTGAATCGTGCGGGATTGAGAGAAAAAGGAAGATTATCCCACTTTTAATTGGATATAACGTGACTGTTGATAGCGTCACTGGAGCCTGTGAAGAGGGTATATAGTACAAGTGACTGTGCACCTTGTCATTGATCACATCATACAAAACCTTCTCCAATCACAACTGCAAATGAGTATTGATTTGGAAGACTAAGCAGCCTTTAATGTACATTTTGCACTAGAGATTTTGATAACTTATAAGGCTCTGGACTCACACGTATGTCGGGCCCCCGCTGTTCAGTCACGTCTCAAAGCTTATTGATTATTTGGATTGTTCTATATTGTTGTATTTCACTTATTTTACTCTTTGTCGTATGGAGCTGCTTTTGCTCAGTGTTGCATATCAGTGTTGATCTTCAAGTATCTCATTTTGTCTTGTTTTTTGTTTCTGCTGCGGTTCAGTCCCACATTTCTCTGATTTTGTCCCGACTCCTGAGGAGATCTGTCACTAGTGATTCACTAGTAATAATAACGTGCTCCTCTCTCTTTTTGCTCCTCTGGTAGAACCATGTCGTCTCCAGAGATGTGCTGGCCGGTGCCGATGCGGGCCATCGGGGCTCAGAACCTCCTCACAATGCCAGGAGGAGTTTCAACTTCAGGATATCTACACAAGAAGGGAGGCAGCCAGTTCAGCCTCATGAAATGTGAGCTCATAATACATAGCTCATAGTGTTTTGTATTTGAGCCCATGTTTCAGTTTCAGTACACAGGTGGGTGGAGGGAACCTTCCTAATACCTGTTGCCTGTCTTACAGGGCCACTGAGGTACATCATCATCCACAGGGGCTGTGTGTACTACTTTAAGAGCAGTACCGCTCCCGCACCACAGGGGGCGTTCTCTCTCAACGGCTACAACAGGTCAGTGAAAATTCTTCTTCTTCAGTAATGTTGTTTTCTAACATACTTCTCTAGACTCAGTTTTCAGTTCACACGCACAAAAAAGCTTTAGAAGCCTGAAGCTTGTGAGTGTTTCCTAATTTAAATGAACACATTGCTCGGTGCCTTTTGAGTCTTTGTGGGCAACACCACAACGTTTCTCATTGTTCAAATCCCAATGAGTAGCGTCTCGTTTATCTACGGTTTGCACATCTGTATGTGAGAACAGGACGTCGAGGAAGAAACTAAATGCATAACATTGTACATCATATTGTAAATAAAAACCAACGACTCAACAATAACTTGGCCATGAGATGAAATGTCTTTCAGAACTAATGGTCTCTCACAGAAAAGAACCAACAAAGCAAATGTTTGGGTTTTTGCATTCATAATGGTGATATATTAATTATTCACTCAGCGTATACTGGGGTTGTAATCATGTCTGTAGCAGGTGACAGCTCTACAGGACACACAGTTTATAACAAAGATGGACACAGGCTCATACACAGCTGAAGTGTGCACATTTATCCTCTTCCACAGGGTGATGAGAGCAGCCGAGGAGACGACGTCCAGCAACGTGTTCCCTTTTAAGATCGTCCACATCAGTAAGAAGCACAGGACGTGGTTTCTCTCTGCAGCCAGCGAGGACGAGAGGAGGGTGAGAACAACCAGCATGTTTGTGTATAACGCGTGTGTGTGTGTGTGGCTGCAGACCTGCTGAAGGTCATACTGTGAGCGACAGACCTCAACCCACAAGCACGACACAGAGTCCAGAAACAGGCAGACAGATAAACTAGAGCTTGGCAGGAAAACACAAGACAATCTGGCAGGAAACAAGTGTATATATATATATATATATATATATACACACTGACTAGTGAGGAGATTGGCTGGGGAAACCAGGTGAGGGGAATGAGTTGATGACAGGCAGTGAGGAGGAAACAGGATCGTAAATGACGAGAGAATTAATGACACGACAAACCAGAATTAAACACTGTGGTGGAACTTGTGACGCTTACTTACCACATTTCCCACATTTCAACTCACAAGTGTTATAAATACTTATATAATAACATATATGTAGGTAATATATATATAATATATATAATTTTCAACTGCAAAAATACCTTTTACTGCATTTTTTATTATCAATATGACTATTTTACAGTGTCATTTCAATATATGAGCCATTATTGCCTCACAGAAAAAAGTCACACATCTGATCCTTCATACTCTATATTGTTTTTTCTTTGACAGAAATGGATGCGACACCTGCGCAGGGAGATAGATCACTATAACGACAGAAAGGAGTCCCACATACCAAGGTAACTTCAGCAAATCAAATATTTCGCAGCATAATGCAGACTTGCGTTGTATTTGTGATTCAGAATATATTTAACACTTCAATTGAACGCACTTAAACTCGACGTTTCAATCTTTTTCTTTATATCACGCATTCACGATAACGTTTTCTTTGTCGCCATAGTGACTCGGACTCAGACGCCGACAGTTTCTACGGCACGATTGAGAAGCCCATGGATATTAAACACGTGGGTAACGCAGAAGATGGTAAGACCAGCTTAGTGAATACATACACACTCGCAAACGCTTACTTGTGCGTTATTACACCGCAGTATTTCTTCTCTCTGTGTGCAGATTATGTTGACGATGACGACGATGACGATGAGGAAGACTATCTGAAACCAGACAGCGAATGTTCGCCCACGTCGACAGGTGACGCCACAGACACGCACGCACAGCATCTGACTTGACATTACTTATCGCACGAACTAGGAGTTCCTCGAAAACAAAGGGAACTGCAACTAGAAGTGCTCTTGCGCACAGAAAACCACAAATGCTTAATTATATATAGATGTTCTGGAGCTTGTTTTTTTCAGTTTAAATAGACTTTTTTTTTTTTTTTACACTTACAGGAATTTGTTTGAGTTTATGTGAATAGAAAAAAAAATGTGATTTAAAAAAAATATATACTGTATATATTTTTTTGTGAACGTAAAAACTATGTCGGTTTAATATGTATGTGGGACTCTGGGACACTAGTTGATAGAGGTTAAAGGGGACATAATATGTTCATTTTCAGGTTCATTTTGTGTTTCTACTAAAACATGCTTACATGCTTTAATGTAAGACATTCTCATACTGTCTGTGTGAAAATCCCTGTATTCACCCTCAGTCTGAAACGCCCTGTTTTAGTCTCTTTAAGCCCTCAAATCTGCTATGATTGGTTTACGAGAAAAATACGCCGCACCTTTGCAAAAATAGCTCTAAATCCAACTAAATGTCTTTTTGGAATCCCTTGTTTTCTGACTTAGGCCGCCCACAAAATAACTCTGGCACACAACTCTGGGTTGTCTTATTTCACAGTTTGTGGGTTGGTAGGAGATCCAGATGCCCAAATGTATGTGCACAAGCACCGAAGAAGTCCGTTTGTCATAATGTGTCACTTTTAAGTGTATGCTGTGCTGTTCTCACTACCAGAGGACTTTGTTCACTGAAAAACAGGAAACAAATTAATCTCTTTTAAACAATCTGAACATTTTTCAGTGAAAATTTATGAAATAAATTGGAACCTTAATGAGCCTTATTTGTATTCAGTTGCATAACATTTGTATTTACGTAGTGTTTACAATTTTACGTACACTAAGTGCAATAAACACATAGAGAAGCAAACATTGGTACAATGACTGTCGGTCGTGGTATCTAAACTCCTTCTGGGCTCAACTTTGGATGCGTGCTTACTATCTGGCACTGGGTCAATACGTTTTTGTAGAGGATGACGTTAGAAACACAGGAAGAAGGAAAAGAAAAGAGAGGGTTGTCTCTGTAGACACACTTCCAGTCTTTTTGTTGTTGTTTTTTGTTTTTTTTTAGCAAAATTGGATTCATTGTGCCTTTTTTAACAAAAGAAACTTCAACCAAAACAAGAAACCAGTCTGATTTCTTTCTTCTTCTTTTTTTTTTTTACCTCTTCAGGTCGCCCCACGGGGCCGCCCCCCTCCTACCCCCCTCCCCCGGTGCCAGCAGCACCCCAGTTCCGTCAAGACTCCTGCCAAGGTTTCCACAAAGGCCAGCCTCCTCCCATCCCGCCACAACACAGAATCCCAACCAGCCCGCTCCCCAAAAAACCCCCTCCCTCCATACAGATGGACCCCATCAAAGGCCCGCCCCCTCCTATCCCCTTTGCTCCCCACCTGCAAAAACCCTCGTCTTGCCCACCTCTTCCTCCTCCCCCCAACGCAAAGAGAACTTTTCCGAACAGGTCGACCTCTGTCGGGGGGCCCTGGAACGACAAGAGGCCCCTGCCACCTGTAGTTGTCCAATGCCCTGCCACTCTGCCCATCTGCGACAAATTAGAGGGCATAATGGTCCTAAATGATCCCGCCCACCGCTCCCATCTTGCTGGAGGAAACAACCACGTGATGAGCAACCACCACAACAAGCCGAGCCTACCTCCTCAGTCCAACGTTGGAGGGATCAGCCTCAGACCTGTGATGTCAGACTTGCTGTCCCTCAACAAAACGTCCTCATGTCACCCATCATTGCCCGGCCACCCTCCGCTTTCTCCTCTACTTAAAAGTGGAATGCTTAGAAAGCCAGGGATACCCAAACCCCCTCTGCCAACATTAAAACCCCCACTGCCTGCAGCCAAGTCCAAGCAACCAGGAACCCCAGTTCAGTAAGTTGGACTCAAACGCACAAATCATTCAACACAGAATACTTTAGAATGTCCTCTGATACAGAGCGCAAAAAAGTGAATCTGCTTGAAGCTAAGATGAGCTTTCTCTCCAGAAGAGCGTCTCCAGACGGCCAGAGCTTCCGTTCGCTCGGAGACGAGACGCCCGCAGAGTTCAGGAGGAAACTAGGCTCATCCAAACACAGCGGAGAAGACGCTTCTGATGACGACTACGAGAACGTAAGGCCTGGTTCACACTTCTCCACTTTAGCCCTGATTTTCTGATCGTCATTGATATTATTTTATCTAGACATTCTCAAACTTTTCTACAACTGAAAATACTTTTGAAACGTTCAGAATTGATCAAACTGAATCGTGTGGTTTCAAACCAGCGGTGCTGCGATGAGCGTGGCGTTTACTGTGTTTAACCAGGTGTTTCCATCTGCAGGTGCATCTGCCAGACTCTGTGTTCATCGATACGAGTGAAACCTGCTTTGTAGAAAAGTAAGAGGGGTTTTTTTTAATGTGGAGCTGTAAACTGAAATATGTCTTCAGCAGGACACAGCTCTGCTGCTTTGCAGAGCGTTTCTGCCCTCTAGTGATTTATTTCATGCAATTCATTTTCATTGACATCGTCTTTATTTACTTTATTTACGAAGTCTTTGTATGATAGTCGCTTCATGTGTTGTTGTTCAGTCTTTCTTATTCGCAGCAGTAGGTCACTGCAGTTCATACCAATAAAGTAATTTGGGAATAAGAGACTAAATGTTTATCTTATCTGTGCTAACGTGTTAACAGTGTGTGTCTCCATTGACAAGCTGTAACTGTGAGGTTTGTACCTGCAGGTTGTTCAGAGAGAGCCCCCTCCCTCCGCAGGACGGACTGTACGCCATCAGAAACTCAGGAACCAAAACAGCAAAGGTAAAAAAAAAAATTGATAATAATATAATACGTTTCCTGTCCACTGCAGACACTGAGGTCGCCACATAGTTGTAACTCAGTTCTGATCTTATCAACATTTCATATTTAGCAAATGCTAACATGTTAACTTGCTAAAGTAAGAGTAAAACATAAGTTTCTACCTGCTAAACATCCCCATGGTGTCATTACGAGCATGTTAGCATGCAGATATTAGCATCTATAAGCTCCACTGTGCCTAAGCACTGCCTCACAGCGGCGCTAGCATGACGCTTAGCACAGTAAATTACTCACATGATGAACAGTTCAACTGAACAGAAAATGGATATAAAAACAATATATTGTGTGTATTGAAGGGATGGTTCTGATGTTTTGAATTGGGGTTGTTTGAGGTACTTATCCACAGTATTACCTACAGTCGATGGCGGTCAGCAGGCCCCGAAGCTAAGCAATGTGAAAAGATTTGTACCTCATACAATCCCACTTCAAAAAAATCCAAACTATCCCTTTAAGTCTGTAACCTCAGCTCACTTAGTCCTAAATAAATACTGAATTAATTCAGGTCCTACAGAGCCACTTGCATGTATCGTACTGTGTAATATATCAAGTAAATCAAGGTCATTACAGGTCGGGAGAAACAGGTAACAGACTAGCTTTTATGTTATACCTTAATAACTGAAGTCTGTGGTACTGATGTGACGTTCAAGTCACCTGATCCTGACGAATAAGTCCTAATAAAATCATTTTGGTATGTCCTCCAGGTGCTGGTGGTGTGGGATAGCAGTATAGGCAAAGCCAGAAACTACCGACTGTTTGAAGAGGTAAGAGGTTCGCTGCTGCTGTGTAGGAATTAGGCAGAAGGACAATGTAATATTTACAGCATTAAAGTGTCTGTGGGTGTTTTTCCAGGAGGACTGCATGTTTCTGGACAGTGAAGCCAACTTCCCCTCTCTGTCAGCCGTGATCGAACACTACTACAGCCATCCTCTCCCTCACCACGGCTCGCTCTGCCTGCAGACGCCCTACACAAAGACACGGGGCGTCTGACCGGCACAGTCACACCAGAGACGTCTCCGCAACGTGAAATCCATCTCCTGCCAACGAAGCTCGGGGAGATAAACTCAGTCACACAGATGAAATAACCGTCACGGTATATTAGAACAGTTCATACCGTGGGAAATACTTGCTGTTGCACCTGAACGCACCATCAAGCTTCCTGTTAAACAGCAAGGACAGTAAACCTTTCTCAAAGTCCGGCACCAGGACGAAGGTATTGTGAATGCAACTCGTGTCAATCGTAATAACAACAAAAAAAAAAACCTTTAACAAACCAACAGTTAATGGAACATTATTTAACATACTCTAAGACCAACGAGACTCTTATTTTAAAACAGTCACCTATCCTATAGTAATCCTCTTGTGTGCACTGAAACACGAGTTACTGTAAATACACGTCAATTATTAAAGGAAACGTCACCCACAAGATTTTTTTTTTTTTTTTTTTTTACATCAATTTCTCACCCTGTGTTACCTTGAATTTGTTTCTTGCATGCCTCCACAGTGAACAAAGAATTTAATTAAGTAAATAGCCATATCAAAACATCAGTTTACAAACTCGCACACAACTCGTGTCTATAATCCAAGTCTCATTTATCAATATGCAAATTTTTTGCATTTTCACTAAAAACCTTCGGACTTGCACGGAAAAGTATCAAGCCTGCGCAGGCGTCAGACAGTTGTATTGTGTTTTAAAAATAGTAAGGTTTTAGTGAAAATGCATGAATTAGTGAGCATGCGACTGGATACATGAGACTTGGATTATACTGCACGAGTTGTGTGAGAGTTTTTAAACGAGCGTTTTGATTGAATTCTTCGTTCACTGTGGACGTCACACACAGGGTGAGTAATTGATGTACAAATTAACATTTTGTGTGCAAAGTATTCCTGTAAGGGAAGATTTTAGTTATGACAAAGATGAAAAACATTCTAAAAACTTAGCATACTCTAATGGACCGAAAGTAATGAATTCATTAATCAGACTCTGTCTTTGAAAGATTCCTGTGACTGGGAAAGTGTGTAGTGACAGTGATGAAGCACAGTCCCACTGCCAGTGTGGCCAGTCACATGGAGTTCATGGATTGTGTCCACAGGGGGGCGCTGTGACACCAAATGACGGAAATTCAACCCAGGGACACGTGGGAATCTGGGAATCTGGGAATCTGGCCACACTTGTGGCAGGAGGGAGTCAAGTCCCTGCTTGTGTGACGTATTTTAAATACCAAAGAGAGTTCCCAAGTGTTTAAGACTGCAAAGGTGTCGGAGCTCAGTGTGACAGTGACACCATCCTGTCACTCAGGACGTTTTATTGTGTTGTCACATAATCAGCCACCATACATTACATTCAGATGACAGTGAAAAACATTCAGAAATTATGAATTATTTCTGGTTTATATTTATTAAAAGATTTCTCAAAATCACAAAAGGATATATATACATTTTTTTTTTTTTTACATCTCAGATATGTGCTATAATTCTCATGAAGATGAATTGATTAGAAACTCTGGAAGTTCAGCCATAACTGCGTATTGTTTGGACAGGAATCCTTTTCAGGCTGTACCTAAGATGTCACGAAGAACTTTTTTTTTTTTTTATGTCTGTTGATCGCTGACAGTCTTAAAACTAAATGTGTTGGTGCATTAACTGACAACACCTGGACTGTGAGGGACACGTACCTCTGAACACCCCTCTGGAGCTCTTCTACAGTAATACACAAGTGTTGGTTAAGTGAACTGACATTTTTTCAGAGATGGAACTAATTGCCCACTACCTGACGCCGCATGGCACTTAACCCTTGTGCCTCACTTTTGAAAAAAAGTTGCTCTGATGTCCTTAAAGGACAAAATACCTACATCATTTATAATATTTTCCACTTTCACTGAGTTTAATCTTTTAACTAACACCAGTCCTGATCACCTACCAAATATCCAATAATTTTTAAAATGTTAACCCTTTAATTGCCATGTTGTTTACATATTGCCCCTGTTTTATTATGAGAAAACAATCCCACAAAAATGGAATTATTTTGTGTATACTATATGCTAAAGGTATGGTCTGGGATGTGTCAATGATTAGCAACAAAAAAAAAATTATGCATTTTAAATTTTTTTTGCACAGGAAAATAGCATGTATCTGCCCCATAAGGAAAAATTACTCAATCTGGTGGAAAATATTAAAATTTACAATTTTGAAACCAGGGCTCTAATGGGCTGTAATGGCCGTGAGATCAAACATTGTGTTTTTAATGGGTTTCAATAGAGACATTTCAGGCCTTAAGGCTCTGATTGTGTGTATGTTGGCAGAAATGATCGTAAGATTAAAAAGCCAAAAATGTTCCGAGTGAGGCACAAGGGTTCAAGAACAACAGTGTGGGCATTGGGACAGAACCTGGGCCTGTTATCTTCTCGTCACGTGCCCCAAGACGTGTCCCAAAGAGACGCAGATGCACTGGACCTCCAGTGTCAAAGTCATGAATGATGACGGCTTTATAAATTTCACAAATCTGCAGTCTCATCCAGACTTTGTACCTCTATTGTCTCTGTGTAATCAAGGGACAGCATCTCATTTATTTAGTGTGCAGAACACATGCACGTCTGTCTGGTCCAAGTCTGGAGTCCAAAAACTGTAATTGTGATTTATGCCTCCCAAAGGACTCGTAATGCTTGAAAATGTTGTACTTTTTCGCGTGAGTCCTTGTGTGGAGGGTAGAAAATATCTAACTTATTAACAAGAAATAAAACCAGTTGGTGCAAAATGTCCGACTCTCGCTATATTTATATGTAAATGCTGTATGTACTGTAAAAGACACGTCTGTAAAAATGTAAATATATATTGTTTTCTAGAGAAATATATGTTGAGAATTATAAAGGATTACTCAGAGCCTCCTGTTGTTTTGTCTTCCTTTGATTTCTCTTTCTAAACTTTGAGGTGGCAGCTTCCCGGGTAGTGTCCTGTACAGGAAAAGCCGCAGGTTTGAGCATCATGATGCACGTCGACGGCTGTCTGAAGGAGAAATACTTTGTAGGGGTGTCCGGATGGGGCCAATGAAACTCTTGGGGCAGCAAGACGAATACACGGCTTTAATTGGAGGAGTACATAGATTATTAGAAGAAAAAGAAATGACTGGGAACAGTTTAAAATCACCACACAGAGGCCTACCACTGGTACATGCACTCTCACACACACACACACATGCACACACCTATACGACGTCTAGCTAAAGCAAGAAAAAGGAGGATCCCTACAGTTTGTGGAGGTGTCAGGAGACAAAAGCCAACAAATACCGGGTGTACCAGCTGATTGCTCAGTGGAAACATGGACATCATGTTCTCACTGCCATGGAAACAACGTCTCCAACGGTCCCGTGCGTCTCGCTTCATTGCGTAATTGTCTGGTTTCTGGCTTTCAGAGAGTTGCTGGTGTTCACAAATACTGATTGAACTTTCCTAGGCCATTGATACACCAATACTAGAATTGGCGTTCCCCTTTAAGAGGTATGTCCCATTAACTAATGTGTCAAAGTTAATACTATGTGCTGCGTCCGTGTCAACAACAACAAGTTGCAACATGTTCCAGATAATCACTTTTGGTCCACAGGACACTTGGACGTCACACAGCACATTTCCAAACTAAACCGGTTAATAAAATGAACGACTGGTTTAGCAAACTAATTGTGATCCACCAATTAAAATGAATCTTCAGGGATATCTTCACAGCTAAGCATCCGTCTTTTTTTCTTTTTCTCTCTCATTTTTTTACATCTTTGAACTTTGTTTCCGTTTTATTGCACTTTCACTTTCACTCTGCGTTTTATTACTGACAGGTGTCATTTCTGTTTAACTTTAAAACATATAATAATAAAAGAAGAATAATTCAATGTGGGAGGTCACACCAGCTACGCTTTCCATCTGGTTTTAGTCAACATGGAAGGAGGACGCCTCAAGAGACGACACGTTTGCAATTGCTTTCTCAATCTTTCAAGAGAAATATATTTATTTGATATATCGCAATGTTATGGTCCCAATTATTGTCATCATTTTCTCACAGTAGCTCAATTCAGAGGTGGATCATTCTGGCGTGGTATTAAGTCACAGCAGATCTTCTCTAAGGCCTAAGTAGAGAGAATACAAATCCTACAGAAAGTGGACTACCAGCTCTCCTTCACACAGAGATAAAGAAGCTCCCCCTTTGGCTACAAACATGTTCAGAAATCTGGCCCAGATCTGCCCATGATTAAATATCTGCTTTCAGCCAGTGGTGAGAGTCCCCGCAGCTTCCTGGTGAGACGAGGATAAAGCTGTTTGGTCTGAGGAAGAGTTGATATCTGTAGGCTGAGTGCTGTTCTCTGCCTTATAAGTGTCGCTTCTCTGCTGGATTTCTAACAGACGGAGAAAACATTTTCTAAAACCCTGCCGGGGCCTCGTTTTATGAACCCTCTGTAGCTGAGTGTCTTTCAGTTTCTCCCCTTTTGTTCTAAATGAATCTCTGTTGAGCTTGTTTTTAAATAACCAGCTGTAAATCTGCTGATTCATTGCACTGCTGGACGCTTACTTAACATTTCTCTCTGCCGGCCTGCTGTGAGCCACTCTGCATGGACAAGCATTACAATATTACAGCTCAGCCGAGGAGGACGAGCAGATGCACGCTTCCTACTGCACCGTGATACGGTTGGTGGGTGAAGTTCGGTAGAAAGAAAATAGTTCCTACATGAAAACTGCTCGCGAAGGCGGACATCTCTACGACCGATTCGGCCAACGCTCAACAAAACTAGATCTAGATTGGTAAATAGCACTACAGGTAAGAGGGAAAATATCTGTCTCTGAATTTGGGGTAAACTGGGTCTTTAACATGCATGTGAGGAGGGGGGAAGTGGCTTAAATGGAGCCATCTGGTACTGGAAATGTTCACCATGGGCTTTTTGCAGGTTGATACTATGCAGTGACATCTATCTGCCATGTTCAATTACAGGTTTTTGACAGCGCACACAATCATTAGCCTTTCACAATCAACCAATCAGTTTGCAGACTTGTTAGTCAGTGGCATGCAAACGTTTTTTTTTTTAATTTCCTTTTAATTTCCACTTCTAGTGCAATGTTAGCAAATAAATTGTGATCATTTTCTGCCATGGGGAAATAAAATCTCTATTTATTGTCTCTTACGCTCTAATTCTTTCCTGCAGGTATAGAGCAGATTATCAAGTGTAACAAGAGGTGCTGATGGATTTTTATTTCCAGTCATCTTCTCTGTTCAAGTCCCTGCTGGTGAGCCTGCAAATAATGATTTCCATAAGAGGCTGGATTTCCACCCGTTAGATCTGAAAGCTGTGTGCGTGCGTGTTAGTTTGGAGGTGACTGCAAGAAAGAGATAATGACAGTCAGAGAGAGAATTAGACACTTCCTCTTACAGAATTCTACAGTGGTTTGTGTGGAGGCTTTATTTAGGGAATGTAAAAAATCTGGGACAGAATGAGCCTTGGGGTGTATCAGCAGCCATCAGCCATCACTGAAGATGAGGTTCAATCCTCTGATAAGAAGTGATGAGAGCCTATGAAACCTGGCAGCACACAGCCCTCTGCAAAAATCCAAAGGCCTGGTGATCAAAATGTGGAGAAATAGCATCAGACAGACAGAGGGAAGAAAATGTAAGAGCTGAGTTTGGTTGCAAGATTTGGTATTCACTTGATTCACTTGAAAAATTAGACGTCTGCTCATACAAAATGATGAGCGATGAAACCAAAACTAAACATATGGTGCATTTGTACCGGTGGCTACTTTACTTCTTTAGTTGCCAACTTGATTACACATTTGATTTTCTGTCATTTTTAATGATGAGCTTCAGGTCATTTTGACTATTCCCATTTGGATAAAAAAAAAAAACAATATAATAATATCTGATGACGAGTACTTGCGCCTCTGTCCAAACTTCAATTTCACAAATGCACGATACAAACTACACTATATAAACACTACACTACTAATTACAACTAACACCTCATGTATAAATGATTCTCACATTTCATGTAGACATATAGACCAACATCCAAATGACTGTGTGTGCATGTGTGTGTGTGTGTGTGTGTGTGTGTGTGTGTGTGAAACAGAGGTCATATACGCTTCTTCATCCACTGACACACATGCAAACAAACAAACACACACACCACACACACACACACACACACACACACAGATCCTGCTGACTGACCCGTGACCTACTAAATGTCTCTCACACCTGATAACTGATCGATGATGTTGCTTCTATCCAAAAATGATTAAATGTCCATTTCCTGTATGTCTCAGTTGATAATGAAGAGGACTTGACTTTACATTGACTATGGTCACAATTATGCCTCTGAGCTCACTACACACTTACATATTATCTGAATAAAAGTGGTCTAACTGCACAATGTTGCACAAAAAAAGTTTTAATATATAAATAAAAACAAATCAAGTATTTAAACAATCAATCAAACATACCTCTATATATATTTTTGATATCTTTGCTTCTTGAAGGGAGACCTCCACCCCCAGATAAAAGGTCACACCCACTTCAGCCCCTCATTTCATTGAACACAGACATGTCGGGTGATATTCTATATTTTTATTTATTTAAAAACATTAAAAGGGAGATGTTAGGTCCAAAACTGTAGTTTGTTGCCTGAGGGTATTAGTATATGGAAAGCAGATTGCTGATAACTGAAATTACACTTGTCTCAACTTTATATGACACCTAGACCTTGAAGAAATCTGAACATGAGGGAGGGTAGAAACAGTGTTTGTGACAGCTAAGAACCTCCATGCTTATTATGAAGACAAAGCATTAGACATCCTCAGCCTCCTCACACTAAGTATGACAACAGTGAAAGTCTCTGAGTAGGTATATGTGCCAGCAAGTCAGAGAATCTTGATAAATATGGATATTTTATGTGACATTTTCCTGTAATTAACATTTCTGGTCACACTGTTTAACAAAGGCTTACTTTTAAGTGTTCCTTAAGTGCAGTTTTAGACCTAAAAGGTACAGGATATGGTAATAAAAAAAACTACTTATGTCCTGGTGGAGCTTTAGTATGCAATTACAGTACAGTATATTTTATTGCTGCTGTTAGGGGAAAGTTTACTGATTTCCAGATGAGCTAATCACTACAAACCATTATTATTATTATTATTATTATTAATAATAATACAAAAACAATCTAGACTACTTTATCATTTTAATACGGATAGTGAAGGGTTAACAATGTTCAAAGACGCACTGAAGGAGGAAAAAAAAAAAATCCTCCTCAGCTGTGACGGGCACAGTCACAGCTGACGAACCGGTTACCGGGGCCGCTCGTTACCGTCAACTTTAGGAAATGGATTTCCGCTCGAGAGGAGTGAACGGGAGTCTGAACGGCCCCCACGGCGCGTGGTTGTAGAACGAGATCAAAAGGCGCGTGGTCTGCGCGACTGCAGCCTCCGTTTACTTCAGTTGTGAGCAGCGCGTGCTGCTGATCGGTCGGTGGAGTCTGCTGGAGCAGCCGTTCTCTTCTGTCCTGTTGTTTATGAGCGCTCGTGACTGTAGCCTGTATGTGTAGTTTGCGCGTGAACCGGCACAGTCAAAGACGAAGCAGGCCAGCGCGAGCCAGCGAGAAAGGCAGGCAGGGCAGAGAGGCAGCTCGCGAGCGCTCAGCTAGCAACCGTACGTTACACCGCGAGAGATGGTCACGTCTACACTGGCGATCCTTCTGCTGCCGATGCTAATATGTCTCCTGCTCTGCATACACGTCCACGGTAAGTCTCGAGTCCCCTATGTATGTGAGTGTGAGTGTGAGAGAGTGTGTGTGTGTGTGTGTGTGTTGGGAATCACGGCGCTGGGAAACGCGCACTGTGCTCCGTGAGGTTAGCTAACATTACCGCGCTGTGCACCTGTGTTGGCTGCTCCTTGAAGAGATGACCGTGCTCGGCTGGCTACACCTTGGGCTACTCAACCTTGCGCTTCTTCCTAGCAAATAAACCCTTTTTTTTATTTTTTAAATAACTTCATTTTGGGGCTAAAACGAGCCAATTTCTCCTTGGCGTTTGCTTTAAATGCATCTTAAGGGCCATGTTCCTCTTTCTTTTTTCTTTCTTTTTAAAATGAGTAATTCATCTAGCTTGAGCGTTTCTCTGGAAATGAACTGAGAGGGTAATGTGGGGGGTGGGATGGAGAGGCCCGTGTGGTTTGTTGCCTGCTGTATAGCAACTGCTTGTCGCTCCTCATTCATGGCCAATTACCCCTGCGGTCAATTAATTTCACCGTAAAAGCAAACGCAGTCCTTACGAATAAACCCCTGCTTCTTGTGTTGTGTTGGCGTCTATGCGTGTCCTGATTTTTCTCTTTCACTTCCACTGTGGGATTCTCTTCCACCGCCACCACCCCCAGCGAGGTTGGTAATTTATTTATTTATTCCTGAAGTGGAAGCCGACAGAGGGAAAGGGATGGCAGGGCGAAGAAAAAGGGGTTACAGTGAATTGATATAGAGCGAAATTACCCAATAGGGCAGCAGCAGCTGAGGAGTGACCGCGGCCAATTACCGACCGCAGGTGATCCCAATGAGGGTGTAATTATGAGCAGAGTGGCCACGGTTAAGTTGTCTCCAACTGGTAATTGTGGAGCAGTTTGCTGCAACTATCGATATTTTCTATCACAAATACCGGATCATTATTGTATTGAGTCTAGATGTGCTGCCTTCTTCTGCTTTTATGTCGTTGTTAGTTTAAAGTCTTTTTAGATTTTGGACCAATGGTTTAAAAAAAAAAAAAAAAAAAAACATGCTATTTGAAGACACCACCTTGGTCCATGACTAACTGGGATTTTTATTATTTTTTTATCGACTCATCCATTATTTTGCTAAAGCAACGATTCACATCCTAAAACTTTATTTGCTTTTATATAAAATATCATTTTGCCAGCTGGCCCTAATCAGGACTATTTATCACTGAGAAATGCATGGTTTGTCTTTACTGCAAATTAAAGAGGCCTTTCTTACTCTAAGTATAGGATTTTAAGTTACTTTGAACTCTCCTAATGCCATTTGTTCCCACGTTATGGGTTGCTAAAAAAGGCTACACTCTAATGTCTTAGTATGGTAACTCATTTTATGGACCGTTTAGTGGCTTAATGTCAGGGGTTGGACAGTCCTTGTAAGTATGACGGTCCTTGGTCAGGTCTTGTTACTGACTTTGTGATGGTTCCTTTCTGGCTGCAGGTACATGGAATATGTAGCCTACATAATGTAATCTTAATTTTTATTAATGCATTTACTAATCATTTAAGCAGTAGTTTGCATGCACTGGTTAAATTATGAAACGGCTCAGAGGCAGAGAGCTGTGTTGTGGCTGCTTGTGTCTTGCACAGATTTCAGCCTCTTGAATTCCTACCTAACATGGAAAATAGCCTTTTGGAGGAAACTGAATCAGAACTAGTGCTTGTAATGCGCACACACACTCCCCATAGCATAGACCCAACCACCTCGTTCTCATTCTCTGCTCCAATCCGAGCCCAAACACATGTACGCACACACAGATTGAGGTTGTCTGAGCCTATTTGAACAAGACGTAGCGCAAATTGGATGGCGGCAAGAGCAGCAGCAACACTGGCCTGATTTTTAAAATGGATGTATTTTTCCTCCATGGTTACTGTGATGCCATGCTAGACCCAGATCCTCTGCTATATGAGGGGGGTGGGGGCTGTGTGGGGGTGCGCTTGGTTCTTGAAGTGGGCGGAGTGGTGGACAGAGGGAGGAGGAGTGCGCTGCAACCATTTCTGTTACTGGGGAAAATTGCTTTACCATGACCTCCAGTGTGACAGCGTTTATATAGTGCACAATGGTCTACTATTTTGGGAGTTAGACGGTTCGTTGCAGCTCCACGCCTGTTGAATCTATGACACCACAAGGAAAACTAGCAGGTGAATAATTATCATGGGGAATTATCCGATCTCACACCTTCAGTTAAAGCTGTATCAAGATAATTGGCTCTTTAAGTTTAATGTAGACCAACACACTAGCATGCATAACAGTGACTTAAACACTTAAGATGGTGTACTTGGGTCACTGTCAGAAAGGAAAAATAAGCCAAATTTGTCACAAATCCTCCCACAAAAGTCTTGTTTTTTTTTTAATCTAGTTCTGGATCCACCAAATTCTTATTTCACATTTTTGAAGTTTTAACTTCCGAAATAGTAGCCTACTCTGTGTAGCCACGGAAGAAATATTGCTGCTTCTCGCTCTCCAAAATCCTTAGTTATTTGTTCTTAGTCATCACCAACTAACCTTGTAGGAATTTATTCAAAACGACCACAAAAAAGGCACAAATGATTTAAGGGATGGAAGCCGTGACATTTTTCATACCTTTTTGCAAGACACAGCTGTGAAAGCTTAATCAGTCCTTTTTATGTGGTAGCAATGTACAGTTGGTAGAGTTCAGACTTTAAATGTCAGCTAAAATTGAGTCTGACACTGCAGGGAAAAGGAGAATTCTCTTGTACAGGTTTATATACTTCAGGTTACTATTGAAGTCTGTTATTGTGCTGATTGGATCAAAGTGCAGGGTGTGCTGTTTCCAGACAGCAAGTCAATGTTTCTGTGGAGACATAAGATATGTAACCCCAGAGAATTCAGCCTTAAAGAGGCAAAACACAGGAAGAAAAATAAAAAAA
>CALSBV010010773.1:1004901-1028732 GCA_943590825.1 Bovichtus diacanthus
ATATATATATATATATATATATATATATATATATATATATATATATATATATATATATATTGATTACAGTGGCTTTGCATGTTACACCCTGTTTTTAATGTAGTACCTCACATTTACATCTCAAATGTATTTTTTTATTTTTTTTTTATTTTTTTTTTTAGTAAAGGTAGTCTCAAATGAATCTGCCATCCATGACACAAATGTAACTTTGGCAGAATTGATGTTAAATGTGACGGATAATACTGCATAATCAACTTTTAAATCATCGGCGCAATGATTTATTGTTTTGGAAACCAATGGCTGTCTTGAAATGCCAGAACAATACAAATCTACAACTACACAGTATGCATTTAAAGATGTTCAGCAAAATGTGTATGCATGATTTTTACTTGGAGCTTAACCTTGTAAACACACTGGCCTTTTAAAGGGAAATGTCAGTAACTAAACTTGCACTTCTGGTCATTTTATTGTTTGTTTGTCTGTTTTTTCATTTGGTGTACATCAATGAACTACTTCAAGTGTTTGTTGTTCAATATTTCAGAATCCTTGAATGTCTGTTCACTAAATTCCAGCTGTTTTTTGTAATGGTATTTGTCAGGAGGAATCTGTTTTTTAGACCTCCAACTGTTTGCAGTTTAAGGTCAAAATCTTTCCATGTTTGCCGTTTTGAGAAATTTAATAAAGGATTATCACAATTAACAATTATAAGTATTAAACTGGTATTAAATGCCTAGTCAGATTTCTTATTTTTTTGATCAGAATGAAATCAAAACTGTAGAGTTATTTAGACAAAGTTCTTGTATGGCTGCTTGTGCTCAGACAACATTTAACATTTGAGAACTGTCTTCTTTAGTTAAATGCAAAAAACAAACTGATGGATGGACTCAGCAAAATGACCTGCGAAGAAGCTGACTGATATCGGTTAAATCTAAAAACCCTGCTGCACCTTTTTTACGGCACGTATGTAGTTTACAAAGTGATTTTTGTTTTTTTGTTATCAATGCCAGACTAAGCAATTACTGAGCATCAAAGGCTCTCTTTATATGAGCATTCTCGCTGGGTCAGCATTAAATGTACGTCAGCAGCAGTGAGCAGTAGGTCAGGCTGATGATGAGTCAGGACCTTTACTGTTATGAACCGTTTCCCTCCTGACAACTCGTGATGATGACTGGTGTGTTTACGTCTGGCTTTTCTTATGTATTTTAGAGTTGGTGCTTTTGCATTACAACTCAACGTTAGAGGTTTCAAAAGTAAAATGTAGTAAATGCTGTGAAAGGTCACACCAATGTGAATGAATTCTTTTTATGAAATTGTATGCAATTTGTATAATACGGACTTGTATGGAATTATGTTTTTGTACTGGTGTGTGTGTGTGGAAGTAATAGTGTAGGGATTAAACGTATAAAATCTCCATTTCTACACTGGCTATTAGGCAAAAAAGACAATTCGGCTTCACATGCTTTTTTCCAAGAGGTTTGTTAACTTATTTGTGTTTTGAAGCAAAGTGGAATACATGCTGCAGTAGTTGGACAGACTAGTTGATGTAATGGGTTACTTGCATCTTATTGGCACATGTAATGGGTTACTTGCGTCTTATTGGCGCATGCATTCCCATTTACGACGCTCAGTTAAGATGATCCTTTCAGAGAGGTGTTAATTCAGTGTTGCACCACTGTCTTACTACAGTTTCACATGTAACACAATTTGTGCTATTTCTTTGAAAGGGTTAGCTTCAAATTGTTGGTTAACACAGAGTAAAAGTCAGTTAAATAAAGCTGCAACTGTTGTTTTTCATTGTTGAGATGTTAATTGTTAAATAATTTGAACTGGGTTTGTTTTTGATGGAAGTAGTTAATGGGATGAGTGTCTACAACGAGAGTTTTGACTTAATGTTTGTGGTTGTTTGCTTTCACACGCAATGCTAGCCAGTTGTACACATAGTGACCGAAGGCTACAGCGTACTTGTAACCAGAATGAAATTGTGCAATTACGTTTGTTCATTCACTGTGGTGGTGGTGGGAGTCGCTATGGCAATAAATAAAGAGAAATTAAAAAAACAAACCAATAATGGAAATTATCTTTAGGTGCGACCTTGCATAAATGATCATAATCAGTCACTTTCACCTCTTGATCAGCAGATTAGATGTTTTAAAGGGATTCAAGATTAAGCTTGACCACCTGCCCATGAGCTACCAGAGTAAACACAACAGGCAAAATGTCAGGATTTGACTAAATCTATAATGTCAATAGTCTTTTTACATCACATTTTTGGTTAATCTTAAGGTTTTTGTAGGATAAAGGTTTTCAATTTTGGCATACAGTATAAGTGACACACAGATTGCCTCTGTAGATCATTGACCTGGTTCCCAGTGTTTCTGGCACCATGACAAACTTCCATATCTCAAAAATAACAAGACATACCAACTTTTTAAATTGGCCCAGTGCGTCTGGAAAGTCTAGCTCACCGTGCAATCATAACGAGATGCTGGACAAGGCCCAATTTACATTAACTGTAGGATACTATGATCAAAAGCTTGCAATTGGTGTAACATTTGTGTTTGGCAATGATTGTTTAACATTTCAGTGAGTTCCTAAAGTGCCTCTGAGCTCAACCCACTGCATGCAGGACAAAAGGAAGTTTTGTTTTTCCTTGACTAATTTGTCTACTTGGTCAAGGTCAAACCTCTTGATGAAAGTTAAGTTAAGAAGCAGATCTTGTAGTTGGAGGAATCTGTATTTTTGTCTCATTGTGTAAATGGGATAATCAGACCAGTAGAATACAGCTGCTAATGCTTCATTTAAAAAAAAAACAGCGTGCCATGTAAATTGCTTAGTGCCCCTTTCTCTGTGTTAGCCAATGTGTTAACAGATTTCCAAGTGGCCAAATCCATAAATGACTTGAGTAGTGCCGTGTGGATGTTAAACTGGACGGCCCACAACAAAAGGGGGAGATTCATTCCAAACTTGGCAATAACAAACTGGACTCTATTAAAGTAAGTTGAAGGGATAATTACAATGAGGTGTGAAAGTCGGGATCAATGGTGTATGAGATTCATCAATGAGTGGCTAATGTGAGGTGCACGTTGTCTGTGTGACCATGAAAGAAGGCGACGCAAAAAAAGAAGCAATTGCCGCTTTGAAAGGGGCGAAGGGACCAGAAACACTCGTGTCTGGGCAGGCGTACTTGAATAACTTGAGGAAATAAACCACTTTGAGACATTGCATTATAATACAGAAAAATGAGGAAGTAATGAGAACTTCCTTCATGGTAATGTGGATGTCATCTTACTCTCTATTCTGTAGTGGTTGACTTGAAGTCTGCAGGCTGTTGGCAATGTTGGCTGTATATTTAGCGCTACCTGTGCTGGGAAGTTAGACTCTTATGAGGTGTACCAACCAACAGTAAAAAAAATTCAGTTTACAGTGGTATATAATCAAAGGCAGTAAATGCTCGCATCTCAGCGACACTAAAACCAGACTGTTTGTTTATGCTTGATGAATGACTTAAATGACAAATCCATTTATTACCAGAATCTTTGAATGAAAGTTACTAACTGTTTTATAACTTATAGCTTTTTTAACTTGGGCAAAATTTCATTCATGCAGGTGTACAGTTATAAACTGAATCTCCTCAGGTTAAATCAAATTCTGGTGTAAATACTCGCAATCACTGGCCAAAAATTGTCTTCCATTTTGACAAATGGCCTAAAAGAACGTTTTACAGTGACACTTTTATAAAAAGTAGCTGACCCCTCAGTGACACAGCGATTCAGCTCCATCTCTCTCTCCTGGGCTTCTATCGTCACTTTGCTCCATTTACCCACCTGGACAGACGCACAGGCCAGACTGAAGCGATCATCAAGGTCAGACGAGTGTTATTTCAAGACCTGGAGTCGTCACTTCCTCCAGAACCCCGCACTGCGAAAGCTACTTTCTACTACAGTGTTTGTTTGTTGTTTTTTGTAGGGGAATTAAATCTTGGGACAGTTTATTTCAGTTTTCACCAAACTGATAATTGAATGAAGATGCACTCCGATTCCATAAAATGATAATGGCGGCCTCCATAGATGTCACAGGCACTCCAGGTGGCTTCAGCCAGAGACCTGATGGCAGGCCTGTTAGTAAAAGCCCTAACATGGCCTGTTCAGTGGCCAAAACAAGACTGTCAAAGAGCTCTTCACCTGGTTTACTGAAGAAACACTGGAACGTGGATGGCGTAAATCTGTTCTCACATTTGGAGACTCTTGAAACGTCAAGACAGGTGTTGGCCTCTCAACCAACTGCCTGCCTCATGTAACCCCTACCAGCGAAACCTTTTTAAAGATCTCTGCACATGGTCAATTTGGCACCGTCTTCACTAGCTTCAAGACTGCTGTGGTTAAACCTCTACTAAAGAAATGACACCTTGATCCTGAGTCCGTACATAATCATTGACCAGTCTCTAACTTTCCAAAAGTACTAAGAGTTGTCTGATTTTTAAAAGTAGGCCTCTTCTATTTTTTAAAATTTTTTATAAACCTTTTTTTGAATCTGCTTTCAAATCTCTCCTCAAACTGCACTTACTGTACTAAACTTACTGGTAAATGATCTTCTGCTTATTCAGACTCTACCTCGGTGTTTATTCCTGGATCTCAGTGCAGCTTTTGACACCATAGTTCACTATATACTACTACACTGATTGTAAAATCAGTTGGGCATCTCTGGCCTATTGTAAGAAATGCTATTAGAGTTGCTGTTTGCCATCTTCTCACCCTTGGCTGATTAATCAGACAGTTATTTGGAATTTTACCAGAAAACGGTGAAAACTGCCCATTGAAAGATCTGAGAACCGGACATCTTCATAAGTCTTCATATTGTCCAAACAATAGTTTAAAAACCAAACTACCTTCAGTTTAGTCGTTGTAGCCAATGGCAGAAAAGCAAGAAATCTTTGTATTTGAGAGGATGGCGCAAACTTTGGTGTTCTTGCTAGAAATATCTCTTAAAAGGATTAATCTATTTTTAAAACTGTTGCAGATTTAAGATTCTGTTTTGACTAATTGATGAATGAATTTAGAGTTTCTGCTCTAGATCCATTTGTTAGTGTAGAAGAGTGGCTTTCCTCAGCAGCAACACATTTTTTTTACTTTTCTTATGATCTAAATATGGTTTATCTACAATGCTGAATAAATCTGCCAGTTTATTTCTTTCCTTGTTAGAAACTTTCCTGAGTCGGAAAGCTTTCAGCCTAACCATTTCATCAAATAAGTCGGCATGCATGTGGTTTTACATGGTTTTGGATGATGGAGAACAATTCCTACTGTGTTCCATCTTTTTCCTCTACGTCAATTTGTGTACGTCTGTCCTTCATGTGACAGATGTTACCCAGTCACTGAGGTTTAGGTCTCCACTAAAATATTGCTGTCATGTAATCTTCAGTTGCAAATGCAAACTCGGGGATTTGAGACCAGACATCTGTGGTGTAGCCGAGGTACAGTTGTGAAACGGTAAAGCAAGTCGGGTTTAGAGGCGAGAAGAACTCAACTGGAAATCCAACATGTGGAGCTGGCGTATCTTCACAGCGGCTCTGAGTGCCAGCTGTTTAAAACAATCTGTTTTTCAATTACAGCACTACAGGGAATCTTGCTAGGACTAAACAAAAAGCAAATTATATCTAAACAAATGGTAAATGATGATTATGAAAGCATTAGGGACTGTAATCACTTCAGTTTTCATCAAACCTCTGTGTGTCTTCCTCTATAGGTACTAAGACAGAATGTGAAGCCAGCCAGTTTCAGTGTGGGAACGGTCGCTGCATCCCGTCCGTCTGGCAGTGCGACGGAGACGAGGACTGCACCGACGGCAGTGACGAGAGCTCCTGTGGTGAGATGCTAACACACACTGCTCACACACTGCTCACACACACTCTGCACAAAGTACTGCATCACTAAGACAACTGGACACTAATGCATATACTCAAACGATGGGAAAACAATCCGAACAACGGATGACTGCAAGAGACTGTTTGAGTTCAGTTGAGCAATGACGGTGAATGCGACATTTGGAAACCGTCAACTTCAATACCAAATTATTCCAACAGTCATTACTCTGAACTTCTCTACAACCACTGAAATATGGTTTCTTTTCCCTCCCCAGATGTATTATGTGTCACTTTTGTTGTATTTATTGGAGGAGAGTGAAGTTGATAGAGCAGGAGGAGTAAAACCATTTACACTGTAGTTTTATTTTGAAAGTGTTGTCAGTTATTTTTAAATAAAGGATTAGCAAGTAGTCTTTAAAAAATAAATAAATAAAAAGTTATTTTATATTGCACTGATTGAAGTCAAGCTGGTATTTTGTTAACCTTTAAACCTGGAACAGTTAATATTATTCTCAGGAATGTTAAAGCTTCCTTTTTGAAATAATTTCCATTTCACTGTCCAAGTCTTTTGCTTTTGACTAAAGTTATGTGAGGCAAGTAAAAGAAGAAAATAATTACATTTGATTTAAGTGTGGTTACTTTAAACCATTTTGAGTAAATGAGTTCACAGAACAATTGATGTTATACAGTGAAAAGATTTTGCCCCATTACATACTGTACTTTCACTACAGTAGGAAAACAAGTACCGTGCTTCTGTATATACTTTAACACCAAATGTCTATTAATCCTCAACTGAAAATGGTCTCCATCAAATGCACTGCCTGCTCCTGTTTGATTTAAATACTACAATTATAATGCCCAGCTGTTTTACTAAATTGCTAAGCCTAAAAAATGAAACTATATTTTTGTGAGTTTTTTTGGGAGATTTGTGTTCAGTAGGAACCATTGGCCATACACAGGGGCGAGGTAAAAAAGTAATAAATTGCAGTGAATAAACAATATTGATACTTAGATATGCATGTCAGAGCCCAAAGGTATTTGCTGTATAGTGATTGGTCTTTGGGTGGGTGTTTGCACTTGCAATTTCATGTAAAACACAGAATGTTATCATTTAAATTACCAAGTAAACGCTAACTGTAGCATCTACTATGATCTTGAGGACTCTCAGTATGGCTTTGTCATATAAATAATCTTCATCTGGGCCAGATGGTTTCAGATTCACTACCAAAGCATTCAATTAAACAGGATTAACTCAAAAATAAGAAGGACTTTGGAATTCAATACGATTTGGTTTACTGTATATCTAACAGAGTACAATACACCAAATTGGTCTGCAGAGCAACACATCACTTAATACACACGGCATGAAATCGTTCATTAGTCCGCTGCACACACGCTCATTATTATTTATATATTTTACCCAGAGACAGTATAGGCTCATGTTCTCACTTCACATTTACACGCATAGATGTCGCATGACAATCAAAACCCGCCATGTTAGCTTGGCCCCACCAGACTTCCCAGAATCCCTTGGGACAGAATGACCTGGAGATGGGAAGGTAGCAGATAGAGCAGATCTAAATATGGATATGACAGGTGTGTGTGTGTGTGTGTGTGTGTGTGGTATGCATATGCGCGCGCAATACACTTCATATCTTTCTCCATTTTATTATGTCCCTAATCTATCTGGGTCATATTAGACTAGGAGGGAGGAAATGAGCGAGTAAAAGGAAGAAAGCATGAAAGGAGGCGTAGAAAAAGAACAGCTGATTGTACTGCAGGGCGATACGAGGGAAAACATCCTGATAACCAGAGGACCCTCTCAGATATATTTATACGGGATTTCCTTCAGGACCTTAATTGAAGTTAGTAACGGATGAATTTCCTGCACTCTAAAGGCTTGCATACTAATTCACTGTAATGTACGTTTCCACAGCAGCTTAACGCTTCTTGCAGATTCTTTAAGACAAAAGCCTGTCGGAAGTCTCCTTGTTTACCTATTGTATTCGCATTTCTGAGTTTGCATCAACAGCCAATCAAAACCAGAGCTCATCAGTGACCTTTGTGGAGCTGCAGGGATGACTTCTTTTTGTAGGCCAACCTCGAAGTTGGCATCCTTCTGGTCCCTGCAACAAAAAGCCAATTGGATTTTGGATCATTGCAAATAATAAACTCTGTGGCAAAGAAAAGTTTGATACCTTACGTTTGTTAAGCAAGATAGGTTTTACAAATGGAACACCACTTTTATGATTTTTGAAGAGTAAATGCTATCACCATTAGTAAAAAAATAAATAAATAATAAAAAGTTAATATTAAATTAAATTTTTAGCAACCGCTTAATTTAAGACCCTTCAACTTCAAAATTCACAATTGGGGTATTCACTGACTTTTTGTGTTGTAGAACAAAACGTTAAAAGCTTTTACGCTCGTTATCGACCTTATTTCAGACATCCAACAAAAAAAGCAATAAAAAAAATTATTCCTGCAGACAGTGAAGTGATGATGGACTAAAACAGATGCTCTCGCTCTCGCATGAATGCGGAATATGTTCAGAGATTACTCCTTGGTTAACTGGTCACAGCTCGTTTACGTCTTCAACTTGTAAAATGAGGCCCTAAACATACTGCAATGCAGTTTTCAATAAATATAACTCCATGATTACAGTAAATCTGAATATTACGGAGTAATGTTAATTATAACATCAATTAATTAGCGAAATTGGTCAATTGTTCTTTATTTTACTTTTGAAATTGACTATTCTGAGCTCAACAACGTGCATCTGCATTATTTTTTTCTGATTGCTTTCATGTAGAAACGGGTGACATTTTAAATTGCAATATTGCAGTTTTGATATTTTTCTCCAAGGGTTCAGCCCGACCTGGAGATATCCTGTGACATGTGGTCATCAGTGTCATTCTTAATCCTGTGTTCATCATTTGTAAAGCAAGAATTCCCAGCAAATATTATCTAGACAGTCAAGACGAAGTTTAATTTTCTTTCACTAGCTTTTTTTAGATGCATTTTCTATCTTTATTTTATTTTAATTTTTTTGGATGAAAAATGAATGAATCAGTCAAATCTCCAGAGGATAGTTTGAATGCATTTTTAATGCAAATGTAGAGTTTGAGCTTTGCTTAATCAGAAGGCAACAAATTGTAAACTCTGGACCTTTTTAAACCTTATTATATAGAGTCTCTGGTTGGGAGGACAACTAATCATGAGGTTGTTCCAGTACGGCTTTGGTCTTTCTCCTCTTTTCCTATTACATTTGTTTGTATTTTTATTTTTTTTTTTGGATGTGAGCGGTTTCATTCAAGAAAATGAAGCCAGCCTTTCTCCTCTTCTATGTATAATGAATATGAAACTCTTCTTTCCCACTCCAGTTAGAAAGACTTGTGTGGAGGTGGACTTCGTGTGTCGCAACGGCCAATGTGTCCCGAAGCGATGGCACTGTGATGGGGAGCCAGACTGTGAAGACGGGTCCGACGAGAGCGTAGAAATCTGCCGTGAGTAGATGGTTTACTTTCTGAATAAAATCTGACTTGAAACCTGTGTGAGGTACGCCCAAGTAAAGGCTTGTGGTGACGGAAACTCGTTTACCACAAAACACTTCAGATATTTTTCACTGCTTCAATATTTTTACAATAACTAAATTTGCATTACTGCTTCCCAAGACAAATGTTTTTGAATTGCATTTTAATCATTTCAGTACTCCACTTGTTAGGAACTTAAAAACTAGCTTGAGAGGTCATTTCAGGACATTTTCCTAATGTAATTAATCTTCGTTGAAGTTGCAATTATTCCGTAGTAGTAACACGGATGCAATTCTATACTTTGTTACTGCAGTTATGTGGTTGGGAGAAACTCTAATTGTTAAAGAAGAAACTTTTTAATGTGAGAAGCTATCAAACTCTTACACTGTGCAAGAACCTTTTTTTTTTCAAAAAATTTTATTTTGAAAGATGATTTTCAAACCTCATTCAGGAGGTATAAACCGAAAGCAATGGCTTCCTGGAATACAAAATTGAAGCTATGCTTTTGGGTTGAGAACTGGTACGAATGTCATCAGCAGCAGGTTGAATATTGCAGATACTGAAGAAAATACTGTAGAAATTAGGTTATTGAAGCAAACTTAAATACTTGAAAGTCCTTTAAATAAGTTTTGCATTATTAATAGATTAAGTTAGCAAACAGGATATACAATAGTTAGAATTGGCTCCTCCATCAAGTTTGCCATCAGTAATGATAAAAACACTATAATATACAAACGAATATAAAGGTATGAATGTGGAGCTTCTGCATAACTCGTAATAGTCATTTTAAGTACAGAACATTTAGCTGATGTGTATTTAAAGTATTCAGAAACCTTCAGAGAGTTGATTGCAGGACTTGCTGTTTCTGAATACTCCTTCCAGCATCTTGATTATAGATTGTGAAAACTTTTTTCCTTGCGGCCGAGAACGGTGCACGACATGCGGCCGGTTACTCTTCCAGTCGTCTTGGCAACCAGCTGCAGAATTTTGACAGTTCGAGTGCATAGTAGAGATTTCCTGCTGGTTTTTTTTTTTTTTTTTAGCTGTATCTCACTGTTGCAGAAATTCAGTAAGGCACTTAAAAGCAGTGAGGGAGGTTCCCCTGTGAGCTGCCCTGTCAAATAAATAAGTTGTTTAAATGGAACTAAGGAGCGCTGCTGAGCTTTAAATGGTATAGCTGGGATGTGAGGTCTTACCGAGGTGCATGTTGGAATCAAAGATGAGCGATTTTGATGGAAAGTTTTTACTGAAGTAGTTTTTAACGAGTATATCTCCTGCGCTGCCTTTACTGTGTCGTTATAAAGACAAATGGACTATGGCGTCTCAAGTACAGAGATGCACATCAGAGGAAGGATGAAGGCACATGATCAAACACATGTTGGTTTGATATTTACTGCTTCCTGAAATCTTCCTGAATGCTTAAAGCATTTTTGTTAGAAGTCAACTGAAGTAAGATGTTTATAAAGTGTCTTTCATCCATGGTACTGTAAGTAAATACTGAACCTCAGGTCTATTCTCAACCTCGAGACAGCAAAGTGCCAGGATGAAACCAAAGAAGAAAGGCCCGCTGCAGGCTTGACAAAAAATTTTTTAATGCATCTTAGCAGTAGAAAAGACTATAAACTGTCAGCAGCTGTTTATTAAACACATTTCAGTAATGAGTGTTTAAGCTTCACTGTTTACCAGAGCAACATACAGCTGAATGAGTTGACGTGAAAGAAAATGATGAATGTTTGTACAAAAATGATCAAGGAAGTCATCTTTAAGCACAGTTCACAGAAAGGTGCATAGGGAGTATAGTTAGTCTTTACTCGTACTAAATGTATTGAATAACTTCAGTAAAACTACTTTCATCCAGTATTTCATTTAACAAGCGAGCACATATACTAGGAGAACAAAATATAACGCAACATAACACAGATATGATCAACAACCATGGAGTGTGTAAGATGAGGGGTTACACACATTGTGTGGCTGTGTGAGCTGAAAGCGATGCAAAAATAAAATCTCTACCCTCCTGGCAGAAAATAAAACAACACTACACCTTTTTTAGAGTCGGGACAAATCCCCCCTGCACTCTTTGGATGGATCTGTGGTGCTCTCTGCCAAAATGGGAGCGGTGCAGTTTGGGGAGTCTCTTAAGCACCGGAGTTATTCAGAGCGGTGTGTGGCGTTAAGATTTTCCCAGGTTTTAGAGTTATAAAGGAAGTTCAGTGCAAAAATATGTAGCTGCTGACTATGCCGTAGTATTTCTATTTTAATGTTAACATTAATATCCCAGATGATGGATGTGCTTTGTCCCGTATCGGCTGAAAACCTTGTGGAGGAATTTTTGATATTATCCTTGAAAACCTCTCGGTCCGGTCTTCTTTTTAATTTTATTTTATTTAAACCCGTTTTGTTTGAGTTGATCACGTCGTTTTTGTATGATCCACATTTTGTCACAAGACTCAGCTGACCACCTGCTTGGAACCATCTGGGTCATAAAAGTCCTGAAGGGGCAAAGGATGACCTAATTTATTTAACCTTGTTTTTAATAAATCTCTTATTGAGTAATTAAATCACAGTATGTGGCTTTGTGAACAAGATAAATACAAACAGAGAGCAAGGTTTACTGAGTAAATTCACTGCAACTTACAACATGGCTGTCGAAGTAGGACTTTTGCACGCTAAAGTCATGCTTCTAGATTAATCCAGGTTGTAGGCTGAAGTAAACAAGCTGTCATTAGTGTGTTGGCGTCTCACCTCTTAATCCCTGAAAATACAACTTAAAGGGTTTTACTTATTCGCTGCGGTTGCCATGAAATATGGCCATGAGATGCTGCGTAACCGGTTTAAAATCAGATTCTAAGACATTGTGGATTGATGATTGGATAGTTTGCTCATTTTTAATCGTAAGCAAGTGCCAGTTAGCGAGGCTGTTTTCTTTTACGCGAGTCTGGTCATTGACTTGTCTTGACTGTCGATTGTGTTATGCTGGGTTAGCCTGAGTTTTTTTTTACTTTTCCGACATCAACCAGGAGCAGGCTGGGGAGTGGACTAGCCGTATAGTTCCTAGCTGGGTTAGTTTAGCTCCCGTCCCGGCTAGTTTGTCATCTGGCTCACTGGCTGGGGGATCGCAAGAGGCCGTGGGTGATTTGTCGTCTCATGGGCCGCTTAACATAATCCAATCGCCACGCTTCCTCCTTCGATGAGTGTATCACTGTTATATGCCAGAGCAACATGCATGTCATTAATACAGATTATACAAAAAGATCAGAGCAGTATATTGTCACTTGTGTAAATGTGTGTAATTTTGATAACTGAAATTGTTTTGGTCGTTTTGTGTGAATTTTCTGGTGATTTTAGCCAAAAAGAAGAAGCTTGGATCAATACTTCTGAGTGGTAGTATCAAAAAATCCTTTTTCAGTTAATTATGGCCTCTCCTGAGAATCTTTTCCAACTTTCTTTTGCTTTACCATTTTGCCTTAACATTTATTTCTGGTTGGAAGTGAAAAGTCCTGCTGTGCCATTTGATCTTTCCTTTTTTAGACGTGTCAACTTTCTGACATCGGCCTGTTTTTGTGTAGATGAAATGGTACAACCTGCGTGCTTGTTTCCACTTGCACTGGGAAGTGTGTTGATCAACTGAAGGTCATCGACAACATTTTAGGTGTGTGCGTGTAAGGGGTGGTAAGTTCCTGTCATAGCTGCAGTGGAGTACGTGCAGTTCAACCCTGCTACTATAACTGTTATGTCACTGTGTGCTGTTTGACCAGCTGTTGCACATGACTTTGCAGCTGGGAATGGAATCTGGTGGGTGTGTGTGTTGGTGGGTGTGTGTGTTGGTGGGTGTGTGTGTGTGTGTGCGCGCTTAGTCATTGATTTATTAAGAAAAAAAGTACATTAACTCAAGTTCCAATAGTTACATTAACTCTGCTGACCATCTGTTTTGTTAACACAGGCTCACACTGTTGTCGGGTAAAACATTTAACTTAAGTGTCTACTTTTATGGGACTGAGAGAAATGGCTACCAATTGAAATATGTCCATGGCATTGAGTATAGATGAACTTTTCTAAACTTTGTTTTTTTTCTATCATGGAAAAATTTAAATTCAGTTGGTTTTCATTTATTAATTTAAAAAAAAAAAAAAAAAAAAAAAAAGTGTTTGCTGTGTATTTAATATTTTTCAATACACAGCAAACAAACTTTTTTTTTTTTTTTCTTTCTTTCATGTGGCACGAGTGTAAATTTGAAGAGGGGGAAAAAATAAACAAACTGAAATACGAGACTGATCAGCCGTTTACCGGTCATAGCCTCTCGTATCAGATTGGCACCATATTGACTTATTTTTTTTTAATGATGCCAAGTCAATTAAGCATTGAATATGTGAACCAATACAATATGACTTTGAAGTGAATGAGCACGTATGGACACATGGATCACTACATGATCAGTGAACTAGTTGATACAGGGTAAGTCTGAAGCACAGAAAGCATTGTATATTGTCATACATGAGTAACACTGAGAAACGCTTAACACTCAACTGGATTCAGAAATGTGGCAGCATACTGTTACCTGGCTTATCAACACAACTACATCATAGTAGTCAATAATTCACGCAGCTGTAAGAGCCGCTTTTCAATTCTCCTTCATCTACTGCTCCACTGAGCAGCTCTTATCGCAGCACAGTCCGATTTTCTGTGCCACACTTGTTATCTCCCTCCACAGTGGAAGATCGCAGGGATAAGAGGCAAACCTGGTCTTGAAGCTAACATTTTATGGAAATGAGTACTGTGGGATGAATATGTGTGTGTGTGTGTGTATATATACTGAGATGAAAAGTGGTGATGCAGGATGCTCTTGAGTTTAACCTCCAGGTGACTGATATTAAGGTCTATATATAGATAGATAGATAGATTTATTTTATCAAACAAATGATACTGGAAACAATTTAATTACATGCCAGATGGATTCAAAATCTAAATTTTTTTTTTTTCGCCCTTTTACTTGAGAAATGACATTGTTGTATAAATACGATTTTTCAACTTTTAATGTTCCAGCAAACTGGGTTATGTAAGAACTTGCAGTTTTCTGGTTGTGTGGGTGTTGGGTTAACAGAAATGAGGACTTTGTGTTCCCCATCACGCCTCATTATAATGTTTCTTTTGACTGGTAACTCGTAGCTCAAAATTGCCATTAATCTGCCAAAGGCTGCTATTTCCAACACAGTCTGTTATACTATGTCCTTGATCTGTCCTCTTGTTATTTTTGGCTCAGCTGTCATGGCCAAAATGCACTCGAAAGGCAACAAGTAGTGCCACTGCAGCTGTGGGACACGTGATACCACTTGGAACATGTTGCTTCATTTTATTTACTTTTATACTTCTGCAGAAACGTCACATTTACCTCCTTTACTATCTTAAGAACACGTGAGCAGGAAGTCTTAATCTTGATGGTAAATTTAGAATTGGTAACGCTTAAACGTGACATTAAGTCCCAAATATGCAGATGAACAGTCCGTTCACTTTGATCCAGGTTGGAATCAACTTTCAACTCTGCTCAGAATTAAGTGGTTTCTCAGCAGCATAGTGACAGACGTCCTACACAAAATGATGTGACTTTGAGGTTTATAAAGCCATGTGTAATCGAGTGATTAATTACGAGCTAAGACTTTCGTCTAACGGGACCAATCTGGACCGAAAGATATTGTTAACATAATATCCAAAGTCTACTCCATTCTAATGTCATTAAATGTATTTCCTTTTGGTACGAATCAAAGATATTTGATCAAATGTTTAAAAAAATGAGCAATTTCATTGTTGACTATTTATTTTTTTTGTTCGTTTTTCCCCCCATGAAGACATGAGGACGTGTCGTGTGAATGAGTTTAGCTGCGGAGCGGGCTCCACTCAGTGTATCCCCATCTTCTGGAAATGTGATGGAGAGAAGGACTGTGACAATGGAGAGGACGAAGTCAACTGTGGTAGGTGGACATGCACAAATTAACATGGGAGGGATATTTGTCCACACGTTTAGAACAACAGTTACAGTACATGTCATAGAATTTACTTTTCTAAATACAGTTAAGTTCAATTCCAGGACTTAACAAAATATTTGTGTTGTTTGTAATCAGTTTAGCTGACTTTTAGCGCTGTGGAAACAATAATTGCAGCAGCCTAAGTTCCCTGTAGCACCTGATTGACTTAATTAATTTCCCATTAAAGCATTGTGAACTCTGTACTCCCGGTATAGCCCCCTGCAGCGCTGTGATGTAGACACTCCTGTCTGATTCATATCGTCCAGTGACGGACAACGTTTTGCACATAAAACATGCAAAACTGTTGTGAAGTGCAGTGATGCAATGTTTCAGAAGTTATAAGAGTACTTAAGTGTAACAGCTTCTCTTTTACGTACTCGAGCACTAAAACCATTTCATGGATGTGTGTATCAATTACTTATCATCCTGCAGCTGTTCGTGCAGCATAAACACACTTGCAGCATTTCGCACAGAGCATGAAGCTCTGCCTGGACAAAATAATTGGATCTGATGGAGAACGCTAAAGCAGCCTGTAGCATACTAGTGAATTGTATCCCTCCATCCATTTTCTGCCACTTATCTGGGGCTGTTGCTGTGGCAGCAGGCTAAACAAGGCAGTCCATGCAAAATCCACAATTTTTAACCAAATCAAATTAACAGATAACTAGTTAATCAGTAATCATGATGGCATGATTATTAGTATTGGATTTGATATCACTGCTGACGATGGGAGATAATAAATGTGATTTTTCATCTATAACGTGCCAATGTTGAGTGAGCACAAGGCGCTGTATCAGGACTGATGCCAGTGCTGTAGAGTATTTGTGCATCACTTTGTATAATTTAATACTAAAGTAGCAGAGCACACTTGTTTGTACTGTCCCCTCTGGCTGAAGATGCTAATCAGTGAAAGCTGCTTAGTATGAGGAGACATTTGTTAATTGTCTTCTTTGTTCACATCAAATCTCTGTACCAGGATGTTTCTACTGCAGTGTAGTGGGACACATATTTTCATTGACTTTAAACACCACATGCCTCATAAAGCGAGCCGTCACAGGTTGCATAATTCAGTCATGTATGACTCTCACTCCCTTTTTACTAACGCTCCAGTTGTTTTTTTATGAAGGAAAGGAGTGCAAAACTTCTGCCAGACAGTTCTTGTGCTGACATTACTTCCTAGGCCTTCAGGAACTATGTAGTTGGTGTTGCAACTGACACGAGTGATTTATTTATTTTTTCTACTTGCTTCAGTACTCTGCAGTCAGGCGTTGATACAATAACATAACTTATGATTGACTGTGGCGGAAACTGACTTTATTGGAAAAAATGTCATCCAAGGACAGAATCCCATCCCTGAGCTTCAGTACGGCCCATTCTAATGCAAACGTCTGTCAATCAATACTGCATGGATGTTTACTGTATGCACCTGTGAAGAGTAACGCAGAGTCACCTTAACTGACTCACGAATTGGCCACACAGCGACGCCATCCTTATGTCCCCTGACTATTGCAGCAGGAAAACACTCATTTTTTAAAAAATGTTTAAGTGGTACTGTGTATTTGTTGTATTCTAGGACATGTGCTGTAGGTATAGCAAACATTTCTCAATCCTTTATTGAGTCAGGAGTACGAAGAATGCTGTTTCTAAGCAACCTGCCTTCCTTTTTAGAAAGTGACACTAACTTCTGATACAACAGCTATTATAATATCGGATGACTAAGTCCTGGCAATGACTCAATTATAACCTGTATACAAGATTAATGGAAAATTGCTAATACAGTCAGATGAACAATCTGACTAAAATGGCTTGTGTAACCTTTTTGCTTGTTGTAAGTAAATGTTTTGTTTAGTGTCTGAGCTGTTAACCTTCACAGCACGCTCACATTCACTTGCTGTCCTCATAACTGCCTCCAGGTAACATCACCTGCGCTCCAAATGAGTTCACGTGTGCGAGCGGCCGCTGCATCTCCCGGAACTTTGTGTGTAACGGAGAGGACGACTGTGGTGACGGCTCCGATGAGGTGGAGTGCGCGCCGTCCTCCTGCGGTCCCAGTGAGTTCCAGTGTGGAAACTCATCGTGCATCCCGGCCAGCTGGGTGTGTGACGATGACGTTGACTGCCAGGTAAGAACGCAACAAAATGGCACAAGCTCCGAACCAACACGTTACACTTTGTGGACAAAAACGTTCAAAGGGGAGATTACACTCTTGCACCATCAGAGGGCAGAAGCAGGAAAGTCATTTTTACCTGACCTGGATAATGGTCAATGAATAGTAGATCTTTCAATCATGCAATTTATTAAAGTCAGAGAAGCCTGATTGGATGTTTGACAGTAACCACTGATTTAAACTTAAGTGGCATGGCGAGAAGACGTGGGAGCGGATGTCGCTGATGAGCGGTCTGCTGCTCTTCAGTGTGCTGGATATTAGACATGGATTACTGCATCTCTCCAATTTAAAAACTTCCCAGTAAATAATCTGTTATGGGTTAGACCTCATGAACCCCAAAATGTACCGCTCTCAATGACTGCGTCTGAAAATGAGGCAGATTATTATTATTATTATTATTATTATTATTTTTACGTTTTTACTACACTGGTTCAGCGTGCATTCTTTCTGGTTGTTTGTCGTGTAATGAATTTGAGTTTTATTTGCAGTATTTTAAATCTAAGTACATACAAATGGAAAGCGGTTAGAGAAAATATTCTCAGCCGACACGTCTTCAAAGTTCAAACAATCTCTTTATTATTGCAATAAGGAGCGAAGTTATCTCAATAACAGACGCTTAAACTCTTACATGCAGGTTGTAAAGCTGCTATGCTGCTCAATGACTCTTAAGAGTGGCCTGCGCTTTCATACATTGTAGGTCCGCCCAAAGGTCATCTTTACTAGAGAAAACCGTTAATCGACGCCTTAACCACAGGAAACACACAACTCTGTTATCTAATGAAGGAATCCTTTTTGTCTTGGCAGTCATCTTCCAGATAACAGGCGGCATCCTCTGGTTTATGTCCTCCTGTTGGCCTGAGTTCATCCTCTCTTGAACTCTCTCGTCCTTCCACCTCTCGTGTCCTTTAGTTGACTTAAGTTTAAACCGTATTTTTCCATCAAAAGCAATATGCAGAGCTAAAAGCGCAACGGAGCTTTGCTTTCCAATTCAAGAATACAACGATTTACAATGTCAAAGAAATAGGTGTGTGTGTGTATTTATAAAATACAAAACCATAGAAATTGAGGCTTTACGTTTCACAATCTTTCTTGTTGGGACTTTTGCCACTTATCACAAAATACTTAATACATGCAACACACACCAGCACTCATTTTCTCAGCAGATTTTGCCTCACTATAATGAACTGTCCAGTGTGATATCCCTGGGCACACATCACACACACACACACACACACACACACACACACACACACACACCGGTTCTGCAAGTTTAATTTTCACAACACCCTGTGGTTATTGACCTGCCTTCCGCACACGCAACACACACTGTCTGTGTTTCTGTCGCTCCCTTTCTTTTATTTAATTTTGTTTTCTCTTTGACACTCCCAACACGGCAGAGCAAGTTTCACTGAGTCTGCGATTTGCCTGTTACCTGCTAATTGGCTGTGCGGTTATCACTGACGGCTTGGCAGGAGAATTAAACGCTCACACCTTCAAGTACTTAAAATGCTGTGTTCAATGGGAAGGTCATTGTTATTCACTCTCTTGCTCTCACACCAGTCCTGCGTCATTGTTAATGGTTACGGAGTTTCAGACACACACATTCTCAGTCTCTCACTCCATTAATCTGCTCTCACAGGAGTCAGTGACTTTCTGAGCTGATGTAAGTGTGAGAAAGTCCTCTTGATCCCATCCTGTGTGATTGCCCAGTTTTGATTCTAATTAGTGGTAATCATCTGTGAGATCGGAGTCCTAAAAGCTCTGTCCTTTCTGCCCTGCACATCAGATCGCCTGTCGATCAATGTGGTTGGATCATAGGGGGTTCCACAGAATAGTCGACAAGTCAACACTGCAAGTAGATTAATCGATTTTAATCTGTGGCTTTAGCTCGGTGCAGTAATGAGCAGTGGCAATGCAGCTTTTGAGATGGCCTTATAATGACCAAAGGTTATATTTGAGACCTTTTTTTTTTTTGACAAGAATGAATCATTGGTATCAGGTGAGGGGGAGATGGATCTCCTGTGATTGATTGATTTGATTCCTTTATTGCGAGTAGTTGATGAATACTAAAATGCAGTGAATGCCCTTGAGGACCAGAGTGTGTTTTTGTTTGGATTCTCTGTTAATGATGTTCGCGCTTTACTTCGGTGGCTGATATTTTGTACAAAGCCTGGAAATCTCTTAAACTGTCTATTGTACTGTGAATTCCTTGACTTTAACAGGAATGACCTACCTGTTATAGTCTTCAGGTTATTATGGTTTTCAGCTTGTGTGCACGCTAGAGAAGTTAGTAGCAAAGGCTTCGATGTGGTTTGTCTGCAAACATTACAAGATGCACGCTGCAGTTTATCAGTTGACGCTATATGATGCTTTAAATAGACTGGTTGGGCTGATTGTTCTACAGCTGCTGTGTAGTTTGGTACAACAACTACAGGGATTTCCAGTGGACTACTTTCTGCATAAAGTCTGAGAGGATCTGTTAAATTCAAGTTTTTGTAAAGCTGCAGGAGGCTTGCTCTTGCCGGAGTCTGTGTCTATAAGGGAAATGCTGAGTAAATTATTATTATTATTATTATTATTTAAGATTGTTCAGGTTGACAAATAATCGAATGTTTTTGGAAATATTATTTGCTTTCTTGCAGAAGCTCAGTGCAAGGACTCAAGGAAGTCACTGCCTGGCAAAGTAAAAAAAAAAAAAAAAAAATTTAATGAAAAAAAACAATGCGTACATGAGACCGATTTTTGTATAATAAAGTAAACACTTAATAAAAATAAAAGCTGAAAAATAATGAGCCCTCCTCTGTACCTGTAGGTTTATGCTCACACATTTCTCTTCAGTCATTGGGGCCAAACCAGATCAAAGCATAACTCACTTAAAAATTACTCTTCGTTGATTCTAACTGGTCTTTTTAAAGTCTTGAGTTCAATGGCAGGCCCCCTGCCAGGTCATTTCTGCAAGGGAGCAAGTGTTGCTGACAGCGAGTGAACAATCTGGATGTGGCGCAAAACCGTCAAACACATTAACATGATTATAGTATCTTTTGAAATTACAAATGGCTTCAGTTTAAATAAACCTGAGAGCACTAACCTCTTTAATTGTTTTTCTTTTTTAAGACTGATCAAATTCTCATCTCTGTCCCCTGCAGGATCAATCTGATGAGTCTCCGTCTCGTTGCGGCCGTCATCCGACACCACCTGCCAAGTGTTCGTCCAGTGAGATGCAGTGCCGCTCAGGAGAGTGTATTCACAAGAAGTGGAGGTGTGACGGCGACCCTGACTGCAAGGACGGCAGCGACGAAGCCAACTGTCGTATGTACAGCCAAGCTGTCACCAACACCATTTAAATTAAAAAAAAAAAAATAAAAAAATATTAAATAAATAAAAAATAAATTTAATTAATAAATAAATATAAAATAAATAAATAAAAGTTAAATAAATAAAAATTAATTAAAATAAAATAAATAAATTTAAATAAATAAATCCAGCATTTTAACATCTAACATTTGAGAAGCTGGAACCAAAGAATATTTACTTTTTTTTTTTTTTTTTTAATTGATAAATTACTTTATTACCATATTAAAATGGCAAAAATCAACAAATTGATTGTTTCAGCACTATTTGTGTGTCCGTTTGTCTCCCTCCCTCCCTAGCAGCTGTACGCACTTGTGGTCCAGATCAGTTCAAATGTGACGATGGAAACTGTATCCAGGGCAGCAGACAGTGCAACAGCCTCAGAGAATGCTCCGATGGATCAGACGAGGTCAACTGCAAAAACAGTATGTGCTATGTGTGCGCAACTTTACAATAGACTGTTTTTTAATTATCCTGAGGACTTTGTCAGGGGAAGAACAACTGTACTTTCAGCTCTGTCCATCAAAATCCACCTCCGGTTGTACTCGGGTACGAAAGCGGAGTGTTTGTTCACTCAGCGTCATGTTTTAAAGGCTTCTTTTCAACAATCCAATGTTGCTGTAGTATTTTTGTGTGCTCATCTAGAAGATAAATCTACCAAAAACATCCTTCTGTTTATCTTGTTTCCATGAGTCCATTAGTTTGCTCCAGTAGCATAAATCTTGGCCTTGAAATCTGGCTTTGAAGAGTGACAAGTTATTGCAGATTCACACTCACCGCTGAGATTTGTCACCCTTTGGTTAGAAAATACAGTTCCTTTTCTTCCTTCAGTGAGAAGATCGAGAGCCCAGGGTTTATAAAACACATGTTGAAGCTCAAAACAAAGCCGAGAGAGTAACTGTAAAAATAAAAGTTAAATCCTGATGAGCAATGATTCATTCATTGGTAGCTTTTTGTGTAGTTGGATTTTCTTTGTCTTCACAGTGACTCAGTGTAACGGACCGGAGAAGTTCAAGTGTCGCAGCGGCGAGTGTATCGAGATGAGCAAAGTGTGTAACAAGGCCCGAGACTGTCCCGACTGGAGCGACGAACCCATCAAGGAATGCAGTGAGTAAAAAAAACGGGGGAAAAAATCTAGTTAATGCTAATCTTAAAGGTACAGTGTGCATTTCTGAGCCACCTGCTCCAAAGAGGAGGAGGCAGCATTTCACCTCTAAACTGGGTCCATACAATCTCTAATGTTTATATTTTAGTTGTAGTAGTTTGTCATATTTATTGTTTATATTGTGTATTGCATTTACTCCTGTGTAATGAGTCAGTCAGAGGGCAAGAAGACCAGAATTCAACCAAAACTGCTGAAAATCTCCGGTCAGAAAATTCTGCTGTCTTCTAATCTTCACGTGATCATCTGTGTTTACTGGCACTGATGTTAACCGGGGCTGTAGTCCGTGTAACGTTACGTTAGTTTTTTATTGGACTAGAAAAACGACCCACATATTCGTCTCGTCTTCCCGGTGGCGGCGCAGCCGGGGGAGGAGAGAGTTTGCACTCTGCTTCTTTTTGTGTTTGTCAATGTTGTAGAAGTTTATAGAATTTCAGCTAAACTGATGGGTCATCTGTCTTTTCACCAACAACATTGCCGCCTCAGAATCACAGCAGCAGACAAGTCATGTGCACAAAACCAAAGATTGTCCTTCTGCTGAAGACATCCCACTCCAAGGCCGTTTTCTGAGCACGATACCATATTGGTATTGACTTTAATACAGCCGGCCATTTGTCTGCCAAAACAATATTCCGGTACGTACAGCAAACAGTCGGCTGTGTGCAGCTTCCTGGAGTCCTGTAGTCACAGTGAGGTTATTGGGTTTTGTACCATTGTGCCTGACATGAGATTTTCTCAGCACAGTAAATTAATTAGGATATTTTACTCTAGCCTACATGCATGAGGAATAACTGAAGGGATGCAGAGCGGTGTGGCTTCAGAGGAAAGCTTTGTTTTAAGATGAGACGGCGTAGCTATCATTGAAGATTATTAAAATATTTCCACTTCCCTCCCAAGTGAGTGATGGAACACATGAAGATTAATCGGGATGCTTTTTGCATATTTATATTATGTTTGCACTGAGGTCTGTAAATATGAATGATCTTGTAGTTTGCACTGGGATCATCCCACAGTGTTTGCATACTGGAATCTGCAAATGTCAGTTAAAGTCTAGCAGTGCTTCCCCGGCTGGCAGCTTTAAATTTCAACGACATGAAACTGTCTGAACTAGAAAATAATCAAGCTTGAGTTCACAGAATGCCGATTCTGTGCATTGTGCTTTTACGCAAAGGGAAGAAAAATGGTCCAAGATTAGGATTTGTCTGGACAGGCCACTCAGTCACTGTCCACGAGACAAATTGCTTTTCAGTAAGTAAAGCAGATGTCTTTTCCTGTGCGCGGGACAGTGTCCATATTAGAAAAATGGGAGTTGAATTTGGGCAAACAGGGTAAAACTACATGACATTCCTCTCAGTTGTGCATTGATCTATACTGATATGTGGGATTTTATATATGATTCTGTCTTGTGCCGCTTTAATGCATCCTGCATTTCAGCATGAGAGAAGGAATAGTACTTCTGAATAATTCTCTTTCATGGATCAAAGAACTCACCAAAATGATCAAGCTTTCCACAATCGGAATGCTAAACGTCCGAGTTGTGTCAGACTTCAGAGAAAAAGATTGGCATATTATGTTAATGAGCAATTTAATGAATCAAATGACGACAAAAGTTTTTAAAATTATTGTTTTGCAGTTGTTTATGAGCTGAATAACCCTGTTTAAAGTATTAGTGCACTGCCTGCTTTGTTGATGTAAAAGAACATAACTTAAAAATATATATATATATATATATATATAT
>CALSBV010010773.1:1031170-1053874 GCA_943590825.1 Bovichtus diacanthus
CTCCTTCTCTCTCTCCCTCCCTCTTGTCTTTGGCTCTCCCCTCTCCTGTCTCTCTCCCTCTTGTCTCTCTCTCTCTCTCTCTCCTTCTCTCTCTCCTTCTCTCTCTCCTTCTCTCTCTCCTTCTCTCTCTCTCTCCCTCTCTCTCTCCTTCTCTCCCTCCCTCCTCTGTGCAGACATCAATGAGTGTATGAACCCCGGCATCTGCAGTCAGATCTGCATCAACCTGAAGGGCGGATACAAATGCGAATGCCACAACGGCTACCAGATGGATCCGACAACCGGAGTCTGCAAGGCTGTTGGTGAGTGAACAGCTGGAGCACAGTATAACTCCCTGAGATGTAACTGCAGCAGATGCAAAGTGGAGAAGTGTTACACCAAATGTTCAATGTTTGACCGCTTTTACCAATATGTGGTCCACCCATTTATCAATGAAGGTAAACTAAATATAAAATAGTTTCCAACTAAAACTGAACATTATGATCTGGGCTGTTGTATTCAACCACCTTTTAGTTTTTAGATGGGCAAAGTCAATAAACTGGTTATTTTTCCAATTTCAAAGTCTATTTACAATCAACCAAAAATGTCTTAGAGAAAACAATCTTTTTCAAATATGCTCTTGAAATGAAAATCCAGATTTCAATTGAGGAGCCACTTTTCTTGGATGCCCCACTGGTCTGATTGTTGGGTTTATTTAACGTTATAAATGTTATTCATGAGCAATACATTAGGACAGTATATGCTCAGTGTTTCAAGGTTGTAAAACATTTGGAGTATTTCTTGAAGGAGACCTGCATACCCTCCTTTTTTTATTTTATATATTTTTTTTTTCAAGTAAGTCAGTATTAAACCTGAGGATTAATAGTTTCAATCTTAAAAGCACCTTGGATAATCTAAGTACATGAGTAACAGTCTTCTTCTTCAGAAAGATCTAGATAAGAGTCAAGTTGTAGAAATGAACCTCAAATATCCTCTAGTGGTTATTATTAAAGGATAAACTCTCAAATATCATGAGAGCGGCTCTGGAGTCGTCCTGCCGCTGGAGACAGTCGTCCTCTAGTCTGGCGATCACTGTTTCGATTGTTTCTGCAATAAAAAGACTTTATTGTGTTGCTTGTTGACAAAGACTCATAGTTCCTGTTTTACTAAGGATTTGTCATCCCATCCTGTAAACTCTTATTTATAATATAATTCCTGATCTATCACACCTTGAGGATTCTTCAAAAATGTTACTTATTTGGATGTTTTACTGAGAAATATTCCTTCTGGTTATACACTACCAACACATTGGTCATTGTGTTGCTCTGTTTGCACAGCTCTGGGTCACATGAAAGACTAGAAAAGAAAATGCTTCTAAACATCTGAGTCACACTTTTGATCAGACCGTTCAATGGGAGCTTCATCTAAAACGTTTGAAAGTCTCCAGTATCAGCAAGTGGAACAGAGCAGCCCGAGGTACATGTTGGAAACATTAGCTGTCAGATTGACCTTCTCCTCGCTGTCCTCAGGTAAGGAACCCTGCCTGATCTTCACTAACCGCCGTGACATCCGTCGTCTGGGTCTGGAGAGGAAGGAGTACACTCAGATTGTGGAGCAGCAGAGGAACACGGTGGCTCTAGATGCAGACTTTGGTCAGCAGATGATCTTCTGGGCTGACCTGGGCCAGAGGGCCATTTACAGGTAGATTACACACACAGAGACACACACACACAACCACGTAGAAGCTTGCGAGGGAACACCACAAAGCATAACGATATAGATGTAATTATTTCCAAAGATCACAACATGTTTTTATCTTACAAAATATTCTGCTTCAGTCCGTATTTGTTGACATTTAGCCTTTTCAGAAACAGTTTCACTGCGTTTTGCTCCTCCACTTGCACAGCGCACACACTGAAGAGTTATATCGGCACATCGGCTACACATTCATTAAAGAAATTATTGAACTAATTCCTATCTATTAGTGTATATACATATTTTCAAACCTTCGACTCTGTATATAGTTTGACCCTAGACTGTCCCTCATGTTGGAGGATATTTAAGTTGGCCTGAGATCAAACACTAATGTCTTGAGTGTCTTTCTGGTCTCTCTTTATTCATCATCTGTTAGTCTACCAGAGCTTACGGGACACAGCTGCAAGATAAGAGTTGAGAGGCCCAGTGTATTCAGACTGGCAAGGTCAGGGAGATAGCGCAGTGTCTAGGGTGAGCGCCGCGCCGTGCCGCGCCTCTAATCAGGCACCCGACTGCTGTCTTCTGGAGTGTGTTGTCTATGATTTGAGGAGCATTCTAAGTAATCCATCTTTAGACAAACAAGTCTACTGCTTGCCCTGTTTTTAGGATAAATACCCAGAGTCAGAATGGATGGTGCCGTACGCTGTGACTACATCTCTGTAATCCTACTGTATTGCTCATCCTCTGCTCTCCTTGGCCAAGCTCCAAGAAACCTACAGCGTAAGACATCAAGTCGGTCTCCTGCAGCTTCTTTGGTTCCCAGTGCTCTGAAGGAACAGATGTTTGTACTGAAAGTGAAGGAAATCTTTATATAACCATCAGCCTTAGCTGGACTTTAAGTGCTAATTCTGCTAAACCAGGATATGTTGGCATTGGGCTCAACTTTGGGTTTAATTACCCTTAACTATTGAATATGGCTGAAGTAAGGCAGCTGTATTTGACTGACATTTTCAGGGACAGAGTCAGAAGGAGTTTTTAAAAGTAATGTGGCCACGTGACTGTTCGACTGACGGCTTTTTCCTCGCAGCACTGTGCTGGACAAACGAAGGGACGTCGGCGGCCACAGCAAAGTGATCGACAACGTCCAGACTCCTGTTGGGATCGCTGTGGACTGGATCTATAAGAACTTGTACTGGTCTGACCTCGGCACCAAAACCATTTCGGTAGCAAACTTCAACGGAACCAAGCAGAAAGTTCTGTTCAGCAGAGGCCTCAAAGAACCAGCATCCATCGCTGTGGATCCGCTGTCTGGGTGGGTGGAAAGCTTGTGTTTTTATGTCACAGGAAGACCTTTTATCTCCGATTTGACGATGTGCATTTACACATGTCTTGTATCTGTGTGTGTGTGTGTGTGTGCATGTTGGTCCTGTAGGTTTCTATACTGGTCTGACTGGGGAGAGCCTGCCAAGATTGAAAAATCTGGTATGAATGGAGTGGATAGACAGGTTCTGGTGGCGACTGACATCCAGTGGCCTAATGGAATCACCCTGGGTAGGAACACACACACACACACACACACACACACACACACACACACACACACACGAGTCATCCCCAGTATGTCCACATCATCACTGCACATTATTCTTCACTGCTGATCCATCAAAAGAAAAGGAAAAATCCGCTCCAAAGAAATGCACACTGTTAAACCGCTGCTGTTGAGGTCTCTTGCAATTTGAGCTTGTTCTACATCTTTTGTCATATTTGTATTCTTAAATAAGAATGAACAGAAAGTATTTAAGCCATCAAAGTAAAATGTCTGTCAGTCCCTCTGAATCTCCCTCCCTCTGAAGAGAGACTTGCCAACATTCACAAAATCAAACGTGGAGAAATTCCTGATGATAGAAGATTCCCAGAGACAAACTACAGTGCCCACACATTGGGGAAAATAACCAGAATGTAATGAAGTGTCAATGTCCAGATGTGTGTCCATGAGTTTTCCACATTTATACTGCATCTGTTGATTCTCTGTGGGTGTCTGCCTTTCTTTTATAGCTTTTTTGTTCAGCTGACACTTCAACTTTCAATATTTCAAATTTGATCTGCCACATTTTATTCAGTCCTTACATTTCAACTGTAACTTCTTTCAGTCTTTTTCTGCCCTCTGCTGTCTTTCCACTCCTTTTTTTTTTTTTAATTCCCATTTATTATCCATTCATGTGTTATTTCTCCCCCTTTCATTTCTCACCTCTTCTCCCGTCTCCTGTTTCTCATGCTCCATCTTCCTCCCCAGATCTGATCAAAGGCAGGTTGTACTGGGTCGACTCTAAGCTGCACATGCTCTGTAGCGTCGACCTGAACGGAGACAACAGGAAGAAAGTCCTCCAGTCTTCAGAGTATCTGGCTCATCCCTTCGCTCTCACTGTTTTTGAGGTACTGTTGCTGTTATGTTCAGTCTTCAACACACACTCTTTATTCCCTCTGACAATAAGGGCGGCACACAGTCAGGATTGTTGAGCTGATTATATCACAGATTTGGTCTCGACTGATTGGAACAAGTTGGATAGAATCCGTTCCAGTCCGGGTCAGTTGGTGTTGACATTCCTAATTATATTGAGTTTGCTCTTTACGACTGAAATCGGGACAGTCGGCATCTTGTATGTGAAGCCGTAGCCCTGATCCAGAGCCATCATTATGTATCTAGTGTGACGGTCCTGAATAAGGGATGAGCGAACGCTGCAGTGTGCCACCATCGGTTTGTTTCTGCAGATTCACAGCTCACTTTAACTTTTTACTCCTCATCATATCTATAATGAAAAGATGAACAACATTCAGAATAGCTTACAATGTGCCTTCCAGTGAGTGCACATCTAGTTAAAGCTTGTTAATCATGAATCAACGCTGAGGGATCAACTCGTGGAAAGCAGCTGCACTTGGTGGATCACAACTTGTACCTGCAAACTATAGTGTCCTAATATTAAGTACTAACAATATCTGTTGGTTAAAAGCTGCGCTCCTTATATTTATCAGTTCTGTCTTCCATATGTAATCTTTCTGAATCATGGACATGTGGCTCTCGCTGTCTCCCTCACGTACACCCACTCGTACAACTGCTCTCTCGCTCTCACTCGGACACATTTACATTTATTCACATGCAGGCACATGTGCTCATGGTACAGCTTATGGCTGAACACTGTGGTGCACAATTTAAACTAAACAATATACTGCAACACTATAGTTAACATAACGATTAGTAACTGTTTTCAATAAAACCACATTTGCTACTTTTTTATCCAGTTAAAAGAAATGTGATCTAACTTCATCACTTGCGTTCTCGGGGAAAGATGTTCTGCTGCACGGGGAGTTCTTGTTTTTGGGATTAACATGTGAAAGAAAAAGAGACCGAGCGGAGCGCAGCGCATCTAAATCAGCAGAGAATTAAAGTAGAGACGTGAATTTGATTGACGGGTCGTCCCTGCAAATGGCAGTGCGGGAACGCCCACACAGATGGTCTTTTCACGCAGATGGTCAAATTTGTGATGTAGAGTCGCTCATCCCCATTTTGCACTGCATTATGCTCTACATTTACCTCAGATTCATTTGTTGGGGGAAATCATCTGAAACCTTGACTCAATATGAGTTTTGGAAGGGTTTTGTTTTTCTGAAATAAAAGAAAAAAGACAATACTGCTCAACCTTTTGCGCAATCTCCCAGAAATCCCTGTCTTTTAGCCAGATAGGAAAATAAGCTTAGTAGGGAACAGGCTGCTGTAAAAGTATTTATTATTGAAGAGAGAATTAATTGTATTGACATGATATAGATATTAATACCATGGCTACTGAGATTCTTTTTTCTGATAAGATGGCCGTCAGAACTTTATCATGATACAACAGGTTGTGATGTGATATTTTTCTTGTGTCGAGACAGCGTCAGCATTGTAGTTATGAAAGCTTTAAGCCATTAATGAGACACGAGCCGTGTCTGTTCTCTCTCTCCAGGATCGAGTCTTCTGGACGGACGGTGAAAAGGAAGCCATCTACGGCGCAAACAAGTTCACAGGCTCCGACGTGGTGACCCTGGCCAGCAACCTGAACGACCCCCAGGACATCATAGTGTACCACGAGCTGATCCAGCTCTCGGGTAAGAACCTGCTGAGAGGGAAAGTGGAGAAATGAGCGGAGAGACGCAGGAGGAAAGGTTGACTAATATGGTTTTTTCCAGTTCAACAACCATTGATCTCCAGAGTCCTACAGGCTCAATGACATCACAGCAACTCATGTTCACAGCTGACGTTGCAGGATTTTTTTCTTTTTTTTTCCTTGCAGTAGCTGCTGCTGCGAGTTAAAGGTTAATGATGATCAGGAATGAATAATTACACATGATTCAAGTACAGGGAGAACTAATGATGATTATCATTTTAGATGTAATCAAGCAGCCATAATTGACAAGTCTACTAGCCACTGATTTATGAAAGGAAGGAACCGATCTTGACTAGCTATCGTGGTCATGAGCGGTTGGAGTTTACAATCTCATAACATTTTTTTAGCAAAATGCCGTGTGACACAATTGAACACAACAAGCTAGTAAGTGGACATTGAGTTGAGAGTTTCCAAGGTCAAGTACACTTACAGTACAGTACAGTCAAGTACAGTAGTCTGCTTCTTTCTCAAACACTTACATTTTGAGCTCTTACCTCCGACTATTGAAATCTTTATTATTTTTGCTTACCTTGGATAGCAAAACGTCTAGATCAGATCACATATCTTAAAGATATCAAACAACTCTTATATATTGGACAAAGTGAGCAGAAAAGTTTGCTGAAGACGTCGTCATGTGAGAGATCAGCCCCTTCCAACACTGGCTTAATCTTGTCAATGATTTCTGTCCTACTTGCAGATTTTCTATGTATATTTGTCAAAGTGATTAGAGCGGTTGACGCTTGTGTGCAGGTACTAACTGGTGCGCAGAGAGAGGTGAAAACGGAGGCTGCAGCTACATGTGTCTGCCTGCACCGCAGATCAACAAACACTCGCCCAAATACACGTGCGTGTGTCCAGACGGACAGGAGCTGTCCGCTGACGGCTTACGCTGCAGACCTGGTGAGTCACAGCACCACAGTGGTGGAACAAGTTTATTTATGCATGCATGTCATGTTTACACCTGAACCACAAGCACAAATTTGCACCATGCAAGCTACAATTTGCTTGAGATAATTTCTTCTCGCAATTTTTTGGCACGGTCCTATAATCAAAACAAAATGCCACACTTGTTTGTTTCATTTATTTGTACAAAACATTTTACTTAAAGGGCATGAGCATGCGGAGACCCCTGTTACAGACAGGTTTCTGTTTTGCTATCATTCATGGAAACTGAAGGCCTGCACAACTCATTGTTTTTGATATTGATTCCAACTTGTATACAGTCTCTTGACTATTCTGCTGCATTGGTATGAAGATCTGTTGCATCAAACAAAACACTTCTAATTTCTCCACAAGCTGCATTGCCACAAGACCAAATTATAACGCGTGATTTAAATGTGAAGACGATGGCAATGTAACACGGAGAAAGAATAAGCTTCAGAAGATTCACAGGAACAACATTATTAAGAATGACAAACTCCTGCTAGTGTTGGTGAGAGAGGGGAAATGCATTTATCCAACTTACAGGAGAAGAAAGGGGAGAAAATTGTATTGTAATTGCATTTCTCGTTTATTTCGTTGCGTCTGCGTGAACACAAATAATCCATAGAGATTAATGACAAAACTGGAAATATTTCTAGAAAATAAAGAATGTTTTGAATTCAAAATTTAAAAGGAACTCTGCGATAATGAATCCATCTGACTGCTTTTAATTTGCCTTGGGATGCTTTGAGGCCAGTGTTAATGGCGTCATGTGAAATCGTTGGTGATTGTTAGTTTGAGAGACAAACGGGGTTAAACCACCTAATGGACTGTAAACCTGTGCTAATGTGCTTTTCAATTACTGTACACAAAGGCTCTGTGCTTTATCTTCCGTTTACTGTGCAGCTTGTCTCAAATGTGCCTCTTCTTAAAGAAAGAAAGAAAAAAAAAAACAATTGTAAAAAACATAATTAATTCAGTTTAATTCTTTTGGGTTAAACTGGCTTTGATTGGGGGGAGAAAAAAGAAATAATAATTTGTCGCTCCCTCCCCTTTTTTCCTCCGCTTCCCAGCCGATCAAGCATGTTCCCTTGGTGTGACTGCGTTCCTTCTGCGAGTCTTGTCTTCCATCTGTATCCGTGCCAGCCACAAACCCCGCTGTCTGTTTGTGTTAGTAGTGGCAGCTGAACACTTGCTGAGTCAGTTGGTGTTGTGATCCAGTTTTTCGGTGTCTCTTTGGCAAGCCTCAGCACCGTCCGCATTCATGTCTCAGCTGCAGCTCTGTCTCCTCCCCCTTCTGTTTTGAAAGTGTCTTTGTGGTCTCATCCTGACAGCTAAATTGTGTGGGTTCAGCGCTGTCCTCATTTTTGTCCGGTTTGGTTCTGTCCCAGTCTAAACTGCCTTCAATTCTCTGGACTCCTGAGTGGGATGTGACTGCGTTCGTGTCCATAACAATTGAACTTATGGGGCAGGAAACTCTTATGATGGTTAAACATGTCCGTCCAAAACCATGGGAATTCATCTGCTGCTATAACTAGTCTACTATTCTGGGGAGGCTTTCCAAGATTTTGGAAGGGATTTGCTCTCCAGCTGGTCTGGCTCTGTCAGCATGTTCGTCCCAAAGGTGTTGGGTGATTGAGTTCAGGGCTCTGGGCAGGTCAGTCAATTTCTTTCACACTAAACTGGGGAACCATTTCTTTATGGACCCGTCTTTTGTGCACAGCTGCATTGTTATGTTGAAACGGGAAAGAGCCTTTCACAAAATTGGGAGCACATTTTTGTCTAAATCTACTTTACTTCATGTAGCATTAAGATTTCCTTCTATTGGAACTACGGGGCTAAGCTCAAACCATGAAGAAGGAAAAAAAGTTATAGATTTATATTAGTTTTTCTATGTCCAATACCAATCTGATTGTCTTTTTCCCTCTTACACAACTAAGCTGTTAATAATACTGATGTATGCACTTTGCTTAACCTCACATTTAAACAGACATCCTGCTCAAACTGTGAAACAACAAATGTTCTCCTCCCCTAAAGGAGGACGTGCAGAGCCCACAACATGACTGTTATGCAATACTGCTGCTTCTTTTCATTCAAACTTTTTTCATGCACACCATTCAAACATTTACAAATTGAATTTAAAGGGCAACTTTGTGCAAACATTTAAATCTGAGTATTTAGAAATGTAAATTATGTATAATTCAATGTATACTTACTGGAAATGTAATTATACTTTGTAATTATACAGTGATTTTTATCCAGTATATGACTGAGTATTGGATCGGCGTATCCCTAATTTAAAAAAAAAATTAATTTGTGTGGATATGCCTCAATTCCCTCCATCTAGAGCAAGTTATTTGACACTTAATACTAAATATTTTGGTTACTGTATGTAATTGAAAACAAGGAAAGATCTTGAACGCTCAGGTTAAAAGTGATCAATGTACTTTTTTTGATCATATTACTCGTATAATTCAATATGATCAAATTAAGTGTTCTTAAAAATAACACTCAAGCTGCAGTCTTTTCCTCCATCAGTCTCGTTTTCTTTGCTGTGAAAAAGGTTGCTGGGAAACACTGTCCTCTCTCTCTGTCTCTGTCTCTCTCTCTCTCTCGCTCTCTCTCTGATCTACTCTGCTCCGGTTTTTGTTCTTTAGCCGCCCCGCTCCTTTCTGCGCTCACACAGATTAGCCTTTTCATACTGAAGCAGTGTCTGATAGGAACCTGACCGCTGAATTCAGTGCACATACTCTCCTAATTGGCCTCAAACTGTAGCCCGAGACACTGGTGTACACTGGAACATCTCCCTGGTAACTCTTCACCACCGTCCTCATGAATGAAAGTCTGCCTAGTTAGCCTGTTCACTTCTCCTCTTTACTCTCCTCGATTTTCAAGTGAGACTGAGTCTGTTTCCAGAGTATCTTGACTGTTTCATGCAGCCTGCCTTTATTTGTTATATATTTTTCTGCTCCATTTCTTACGTCACCTCAAATGTGATTGTCTGTTTCATGTTGGTGAAATAACTACTATTTCCCTGTGTCTCTATTTACTAAAATTACTTATTTAAAATACACTTCCAACTATTTAGTACTGGGGCCTTATTTTAATGTAGAAGCTGCAGTAGCCAAGGTTTTACTGTGGTAAAAAAAAAAAAATGGCCACCTTGTTTTTGTTCTGAATTATAAGTAGTGCTGTACAGTTAACTGCTTTTTTAGTTTAACCTGAATTCCATTAATCAAATTCACAAGAGGTGACATACGTGTCTTTTTACAAGTAAAAACAAATGGTACAAACACATGAGACACAAATGTGGTAAGTGAGGCTCGAAAAAAAATAGTAAGGTTCAAGTGTAAAGTAGAAAACTACGTGTTTCGCATGTTGCTTCAACAGATTTGCTTTGTGCGTGATTTGCATCATTTATTTATTTATTTTTAAGTAATCAGATGCTGATTAGCAGAGAATCCAACATTCCCCAGTACAAATGCACTTCAAAAAGTCAACCATTATAAGAAATATCTACTATAATTCCACTACACAATTATATTTAAATATTACATTTACATAAGATGAGATACAATACATGTCAGAGGATGAGTAGGCCTAGATCCAAAATGCATAAGATACCATAGAAACCAAAAGCATCCTCCATAATAAAAAAATTTTAATTAAAATTCCCATACCTCAACATTTCTTTGACCACAGACCTATTTGAATCATTGAAAAATTCCTAGATGTGTGTGGTGATGTAGGTAGTGGAAGCACAACACCAGATAAACTCTCTGCACCAATACAACTGTCAGGTTTGTATCAGGTTTGTACAGCCTGCCTGGTCTACAGAAATGTAATGGCTTCATACAGTGAACGTCCCTGCAGCCTGATTTTCCTCCTCACTGGCTCTTTACTGCTGCAATGACTGAATGTACCACCCAGACTTTGTGTTTTTTTTTTTTCTTTTTTCTTCTCTGCACAATTTCATGCAGCTTGTGAGTGTTTTTTGTTTGTTTTTTTTATTCTTGCTCTGTGTGTCTCTGTCTGAGTGAGAGTGTGTCTGTCTGTGTGCGTGTGTGTGTGTGTGTGCACTTCAGGTTATCAGACATGCTTGGGTTGTCTTGTGAGTGTCTTTTATGTACATGTGTGAGTTTCTAAAAACTGTTTACACGCCCGTCTGTGTTTCTTGTGCTGTTTTTTTTATAATGAGAATAGTGTGGGAGGGGTTGAAGAGGGATGCCTGTCACTCGCTGAATACTCCTCCACCTTCCTCCTAGTTGGGCTGCAGCCAAAGGCCTCACTGCTCTTTATTAAACCTCCAGCTAACGTGGTTATCCCATTTTACAGCCGTTGCAGCTGAAACTAATAGGAACTGTAGAGCATTGTGCGTTTGCAGCTTTGACCGGCTCTAATCTTGTTAGTGAAAGAAAGTAATAAGCAATGCTCTTCACTGCAGGTTGAACCTGAAACTACCACGGAGGGATTTATATAACTGCTTTTACAGGGAACTGGGGAGTGTTTTCCTTCAGGCTGAAATAGTAATATGTTGTTGTGACTCCACTTAGTTTCCAGTTTCTTTCTTAAGATGTTTAGACTTTTTTCAAAAAATTTTTATCATTTGTCGGACGTGTCTGTAAAACGATCAGTTTTTATGCAAGCTTAAATGTGAATCAAACAAATACAAATCCTTTTTAATCCCTTATTTGATTTATTTAGCTTTCAGCTGTCTTGAAAGGTAGCCTGTGAAGTTCTTATTGAACAGCTTTGTTTGCACTCACAAGAAGCTTTAGCTCCACTAAAGCTTGCAATCATAACCTCCTGTGGCGATAAGAAACTGGTAGAGTAATCTAAACGTTGGCCACTTTTGCTGTCATCATTTTCTGATCCGTAAGCTGATCAATTGTTTCAGCACTTGTATAGTGTCCTGTTTTTAGATAAAGGCTTTGCAAACCGTTTCAGTGAGTTGGATTGTGCTTACTGTTTTGTTTGGCAGTAAGTATGATGATGACATTCATTTCCAACTCCTACACAGGAGACCTCAGCCCTGTGATTTATGTTTTTTTCTTCTTCCAGTAAACACAGCAACACTCTGCTGCCTCTGCTCATCAAGGCGCTGCATTGATTCGGCTGTAAGGATTTTATTGTTGCTGCAGCTGTCTGTCGCGGTTGTGCAGATGCTGACAGACGTTGTGATCGATGCTGTTTATTTGCGATGTGGTTTTAAACCTCAGGCTTCTGAACGTCGTCTCTTCAGTTTTCCAACCTTTTGTGTGAATCTGGCTCGATGGTGAACTGTATCAAAGCAGGAAAACCATAAGGATTATCTTCATGTGAATATGTAACACTGCTGCTGTCTTGTGTGTATTGTCGATGGTGTTTTGTCTCGTCTCTTAGCTTGGTGATGGCTTCTTTCTCGCTGAACAAAAAAATGGATCCCGCTTTCATCTATCGAATGTTTATTTACTACTTTAGTCTCTTGAGATCTGGTCTATTTCCAAAGAAAGGCCTACTTAAGTGTGTGTGTTCATTTTAAAACTAGGACAACTTCTGTAGCCTGATGTGTTTTTGATATCAAAAGCATGACTCTTGGCTCTTTCTGTGACAGACCATTCTACAAAAGGTCCCTCAAAGGATAATGGGAAAGCTCTAATACAACCACCCCCAGGTAAAACCATCAGCTGCTGCCTGCTCTGCTGACTCGCTTTAAAGCATGTTGGGCTTTGTTTCAAAATGAAATAACAGTTATTGTTCTCCTTACTGTGGATTCGGGAGTAGTTTTTCCGTTTTTTAATTGCTAAACTCGACATTTCTTTTGTCTGCAGCCTCAGTTGCAGTTTATTTGTCTTTGCCACATTCACTCTTAAATCGGACTTTTTGTTCCAAAATGAAAAGGTAAAATCACTTCTTGGGTCCACGTATGGAGATTTTTAACATTCTGTGTCTTTTAATGATGGCTTCTGTCTGTGCTTAGGTGTTTGTTGTTGGGTTATGACGTTCAGATGTGTTTCAGGCCTTGGTGCATTTCAGATGAGCTGATTTTTAAATCTGTTTATGTCATTTGTAACGCATGGTCAAGTAGCCAGAGGTATTCAAGGGCTAATCCCACCCCAGCTGTCTATTATTTAGGCCTGAAAGTTGTGACACTGAAACCTTTTTTTTTAAATTTGTTTGTGTTTGTAAAATATTTATATATTTGAATGATTTGGCCATTAAAGTTAAGCTGCTAATGTATTTTTATTTAACTTTTTTTAACCCAATTAATTCAGTTTTCTTAAGAAATTGCACCCCCACCTCTGCACACTGTTCTGTACAGCCATGGTTACAGTGCAAACAGCAACATATGGCAGCTAATGCAGCATGACCTTTACATAGTACAGATTCACCAAAATGTAATATTGCCACAAAAAGAAATCCGGTGTCGAGGTTTAGCCCACGACTCTAAAGTCAATCCCTCGTTCACTCATACTCTATTTCAGATAATGGACACTAAATTAATTTAAGCATCTCTAAATCTATGCAGGGCATTCTGGGATTATCAGAAAATGGTATACATGCATACCATGGACACTTTATTGTTCCATTGTGGGAATTATGGTTTGCACGATATATAGTGGATAAATTACACTTATTACACAGGTGCAAACTCTGAGTGTTGCACATTTAACTTTAAGTATTTTTATTCATAAATCAATGTTTGGGCACATAATGTTGTAGAATGTAGAAATCCTGCTCGTCTGGTGGCCTGTTTGATTTTAAATAACCGATTTGCATGACTCGCTGCCCAATGAGTTTCCTTTCTTGCTTTCTTCGTGTTTCTTAATGGATTCATTAAAAATTCATGTTTGATCACAGCACAAAAAGCCTGTGACTGGATTAGATTGGCTCTGTATTCTACATTATGAATCTAGTAATGTTCAGATCTGCTTTATACCTGGTGTGCCACTGAAGCTAACCTGCTAGCTAACTGCTACCTTTTTTTTCTCTAACGATTGATTTTGTTCATGGTATTTGCATTAGTTTGTAACCTAATGTATGTGCGTTGTGTCTGTCTGGGGATCAGATTTCTGTTTTTAGGCTCTGTTTTAAAATGTCATTGGTAAAGTTTTGCTAGAATAAAGTGTTTGCTCACTAACTTTGTCTTAATCTCATACGAAATGCAGCTGGTGAATGAGTTTCACATGGAAACAGGGAGCCTAATCGGCAACACAAGGTTCTTTGTTTCTGATTGAAAGTCATGAGAACAAGTGCTGCAGTTAGTTTGTCCCTCAATATTGTGTTTAAACCATAATGTTGGTAAAAAACCTGTCTATACACTGCAGCACATGTGATGCTGTGCAGTTCTTTGGATGCATCTTCACATGGTGTTGAGCGTTTTTATATGTTCTGATACTTTTTTACTGTTATCTGGATATTAAAACAGATTAACATCAAACTTTGCACTAGAACATGTTCGTCTGCACGCGCAGCCCAGGAGCAGCACCTGGTGGCAGAAACAAGGAAGTGTCCCAACACGTCACCGAAACATTCAGGATCAGTGCACTGTGGTTCTAGTTAAGAAGGTCCTGCAGACTTCAATAGTTTTCTTTAAATCTTTTCTTCTTCCATGGGAACTCAAAACACAGCCCTGGATTATTAAAGTATCTGAAAAATATTAAATAAAAATGTACTTGAACATGTTAAAAAAAATTATTTTTTGGGCCTTTGACCTTGTTGGAGTTTGTCCAGCTGCTCTGTTTTGGTTATTTTGTTGCTCTGAGGCCTGTTGATGACATCACCAGGCCTTTTGGCAGCAGAGCAGACTGACTGGCAGGAGGAACATGAGTTAACAAACCCTGGTTTTTGTCTTTTGTCCTGAACTCTTTCAGTCGAGCTGTTTGCAAGTCATGTCACTCACTTTACGTTGACATCAAAACACTCTGGCCTGCTGAGACTGGATAATGTTGGCACAGGGGGGAAAAATAAATACTCAGTGCTGCAACAGAGTTTAAGCTTCAGAGTTAAAGGTTCAATGTGTAATTCCGAGCCACCTGCTCCAAAGAAACAGGGGGCAGTATTTCACCTCAAAGCTGAACTCCAGCTAACTGAAGCTACGCTGTTTACCGGGGCTGCCGGCGGCTATACGCTCGGAGAAACTGACACGGACCATGGCTGTAATATTATTACATGTAGACTGGAGCTACACTGACTCACTATCACCTCTAGAGGAACAAGTGGTATTACAGGCTGGACGGAGCAGCTAGCTGTTAGCATGCTAACTTCAGTAGATATCTCTGCAACACACAGACGTCTCTGTTGATAACGTTAATTATTTTAAGTCTAAATTCTGGAATATCTTACACAATGAACCTTTAGGTTTGAGGCAAACTTTAAAAAAAAAAATGACCAGTTAAGATTTTACATTTTACAAGATACATTTTCTCAAAATTAAACTATTCAGTATTTCTACCCAAAATATTTGCTTTTTTTTATGTTTTAACACTTTTGTGGTGAATTTGAAATAAGGGGCCATTTAAACATCAGCTGGACTAATGACGTCTGATCACTGAAGCATTTTAGATCATTAATATTAGTAGTAATAAGCAAACACCAGCCATCTTGTGTTGACCTGCGGTCTGTTTCGTCTTTCAGAAGCCAACGTGAGCACATCGATCCAGGTGAACGCCACTGCCAGAGGGTCTGCTGCTGCCTGGGCCATACTGCCCGTCTGTGAGTAGAAATCACACTCGCACATACGGAAGGCGTCTAGATCGATCGGACATGGCTTGATTAGTAATATCCGTTTTAAAGTTAATCATACTAATTTGTGCAATAGACTTAAGTTGGTTTGAACAAACTGTGAATTGTAGGGAAACGATTCATCAAAGATTACACCCCCCCAAAGATATTTATATTAAGGCTACACACACGTGAACAGCGCTGACGCCGAATGATTATCTCTGCTCAGTGCTGCTGGCGATGGCGGTGGCCGGCGGCTACCTGATGTGGAGAAACTGGCAGCTGAAGAACCAGAAGAGCATGAACTTTGACAACCCCGTCTATCTAAAGACCACAGAAGAAGACCTCAACATCGACATCACCCGGCACGGCGCCAACGTGGGTCACACCTACCCTGCGGTGAGTAAACATCCAAACAACCTCCTGAGCCTAGGGCATCATGGGTAAAAACGGTCAAGGCTGGATGTACTGATCTTGCCAACAAAATAAACTCGTCTCCCAACAGATTCATTATCAGTAGAGAATATGTGGACATGCTATACATGGCACCTTTTAGCCCTGAAATCATTTTGAGCTCTCTTAAATGATAAAAGCAGCTCTTGCTTTGCTCGCAATAATAAAAAATAAATTGAAATCTGGTCTTAGTTTCTGAGAAGTTTAATTTCATCCTGACTCAAAGACTGGAGACTGAATGTCAATGATCTACTCTCACCCTGACCTTGTGGCCTTCAGTAATCTTTAGTGCACATCTCAGTACACAGATTAAAGAGATTAGCCTAAACCCGGCCAGAGGCACGAGATGGACACGCACCTCTGATATCCCCTCACAGCTGCAGCTGAACTAAATGCTTTTATATTTCCCTGTTTGCAAATCCCACAAATGAGATGCAACGTGTTGATTGAACTTTAGCGTTTGTCTTTGGACAGAGCCAGGCTTGCATCCCGTGTAAAGTTTGGCTCTTTTGAAGTGGGGTTGTATGATGTACTTATACATAGTCTGTGTATTACCTACAGTAAATGGCGGTCGGCACACCCCCAGTTTAGAGAAACAGACGGGCGTACCAGCACGGAAGCTAAGCTATGTGCTGCTGTGGACGCTATATTTCACTCTATACTACCAGACTTTTTTTTTTATTTTTACCGGTCATTTTACCTCGCAGAACGAGTTGTTGGTCTCGTACACTAACAAACGGTTGACCTGTAACTGTGTTCTGTGAGGTAAAATCACAGTTTTTGTCTTATCTTCCGTGCTGGTACCGCCATCTACTGTAGGCACACACTGACTAAGAAGTAGCTCATACAACACTTCAAAAACATCTGGACTTTTCCTTTAACTCAACTGTAGGCAGAACACACAAATAAAACGTTTGCTTAAACCATTTCTCCCTCTTCCCCCTCCCTCTCTCTGTCTCCAGATTTCCATAGTGAGCACAGATGATGATTTATCGTGATCATCCTGGGTTTTTTGTTTTTTTTGCGGCGACCCGTAGCGTTGAATGGCGCCACCTCGTTCCCATGCCGACGGTTGTCCGTGGCAGCAGCCCTTACAGTACGACCACATGCCTTCTGAAGTGCATTATGTCATTATCTGTGGAGAGGATGACTTGATGAAATGTTATTTATTATGTGAATACTACAATGAATTGTGTCCATAACAGTTTTCACGCTTCCAAAGTGTTAAAGATTGTTTCCCCCTCTTTGCTCCTTATTTTCTGAGCCACAGCTTCCTGTCTTTTTTTTATTTTTTTTTTTATTACATTTCTTTTCTTTTTTTTGCCCCGCCCACTTAAGTGTCTGCAGTCTTTTCACAACAGATATTTCCACATTTTGATAATCACAGGATCTCTCTCGGCATCAACTGACGAGACGCGTGTTAAGGCGGCGTGAGACTCCTCTTTGACTGCGCTCCGCTCTGAATATGATCAAAAAGACGTGAGGCTTTCACGGGGAAAATAATCCAAACTTCATTTCTTGCCTCCTGATCCAACAGATTTGAGAATATTTATGTTCGATCATGTTCTGGGCAATAATATCCAAGATGTACGTTTTTATTTTCTTTCCAACGAGTGTATTCTTACAAGCTGTTTCAGCCAATGTTTATTCTAATTGTTGTTGTTGTTATAATTATTATTATTATTATGATAGAAGCTGCGTAAGGATCACCACGGTTACAGCATTTGTAAACATTGTAAATATTTTCCCATCATCCCGCAAAGACACGACCGTCAATCAGGATCTTCAATGCACTTTGATCAAATGTTCCTCGTGTAAATAAGATTGTATACATTTGACTTGAAATACATTTTTTGCTATGGTTGGGCATCGTACCAGGGTTAGAGTTCAGATGTATTTAACAAAGAAAAGAAAAAGCTGAAAAAAGTATTAAAAAAAAAATAATAATTTAAAAAAACACAACTGAATTTGGTAAAAACTATTTTGTATGTTTGTGTGCTGTTGCTGTGAACTTTTTCTAGCCTTGTACAGTGAGGGGGGGGATACTATTTAAAGTTAAAAGCTCTGTATATGTGAAGAAACTGATTGGAAAGTCACTTGAGAATTAAAACCTAATCCACAACGTTGTTCAAAACGTGGCGTCCTGTCTTGTCTATCATGTTTGTGAGGATGCACATCTGCACAGTAGTGTCCACATGTTTACTAATGCAGCAGAATACAAAGATATTTTGAACTTCAGCATGACGATGCCTCCATAGGTGCAGGAAGTATTCGGATCCTTTAGTCAAGCAAAGGTCCTGCATTCAGAGTCCTACTTAAATAAAACGACAGAAGTGTTGTCAGCTAAACTTAAAGGATCAAAGTAGCTGATCCATGTGGAGTGTCTTGGCGCTGAAGTCTCCTCTGTGCACCCAGCACAGTTTAATCTCGATGGCCGGATCAGTCAGCTGTGGGACGAACAGGAGGCCTGTTTGAAGTTAAGAAAGTGGGTTGAGGGACTGTGGCGTAGCTGATAAGTCGTTTTTATTTGGAACTAGTCCGGCTCCATCCGGTCATTAACCCTGTTCAACTGCAGCAGAGCTTAATCTGCATGTATCTGAGTTATCAGTGGGTCAAAATACATTGAACACACTTGGATTAAGACAGCGACGTCAGATATGCATGTCTAAGAACTCGGGACAGTCTGCCTGCATGTTTACATTTTTAAAAGGCAATTAAATCAACTCAAATTAACCCCAAAAAATGCATGCATGCATATTTCACAGCAGGTGCTTTGCATTTACCTCAACCCTAAGTAAAATAAAGTTGCACAATGGCTGTCAGCCCGCCCCCAGTTTAGAGAAACGGACAATGTACTGCTGTGGACGGGGACAGCAGCAAAACTTACTTTAACCACCTAAAGAAAATATCAGTTTAGGTATACGCTATATTTAGAATATTTTCTCATTTTCTGAAGGGGAAGTGAAGCTGTTACCTATGCTCTCTTCAAAGCCACCAGAACCTTTTTTGACAAAACATTTTTTTTAGATTTTACCTCTCAGAGCACAGTTGCAGGCTTTGAGAGCATCGACTGCATCAGTTCCCCGTATACATTTAAATATAGCGTACAGTCAAACTGATATTTGCTAAAGTAAGTTTTGCAGCTGCCCCCGTCCACAACAATAAGTCTCTTAGCTTCTGTGCCGTCTGTGTCTCTAAGCTGGGAGCGTGCTGACCATCTACTGTAGGTGATACACTGACTGTGGATAAGTACCTCGTACAACCGCACTACAGAACATCCAAACTATCCCTTTAATGGAATTTTGATACATTAATTTTACATTGACTTCAACTATACCGTCCGGCCCGGGATGGAGAGTTGTACATTTCTGAGATGTTTAAGTGGGAGGAGTGAGAGAGATCAAGAGATGGATAAAAGAGGATAAAACTTTAAGCACCCAGATCATCTCAGTCGGCTGCGTTAGAGGACGAGAGTAACTTCCTACCTCGTTACTATGTGTGTGTGTGTGTGTCTGTGTGTCAGCTGTATGTATGTTGGAATGATTTCTCTCTGAGTTTAGTGTAGACTGAGAGCGACCTCTTTGGATGCATGTTTAATCATTTGTCCAGCTTGTGTGTTTGAGATGGTGAAGGTGGTTTTTAGCGTTGCTGGGATGTCTGTCCGAGCAGCTTAATTGACTTTAGGTTGAAACACATTCGGCAGCGACTATGTTGAGCCACATCAGAGCCCGCAGCAGGAGTTTGTTCCCCAGCTACAAGCCCGGCAGCCGGACTCAAGCAGCCACAGATCCGGACGAGTATCTGGACTTCACCAACACCTTCGTTAAGCCATGGAGCTCCATGCAGGTCAGACACTTCAGTTCTTGTGTTCCTTCTTAAAGCTCCCCTGCTCTTGATTTTGCAGGATTTTGTTTTCAAAGGAGAGTATAAATCACATCCCCCTGGCAAGTTAAATGTACTTTATTTGAATAAATGTATATTTTACATCCTCAGAGCAAAATGTTCAAAACACAAGACTATGTTGTTGTGTAAATTGATAAGTCACAAGTCATTTTTACTGTACATTGGTTAGATTTAGGGCTGCTCATATTTGAGAAGCTGGAACGAGAGAACGCTTGACGTTCATAAATGATTTACACAAATAAGTAAACAATTATAAACAATATTGTGGATTAATTTTCTTTTTTTTCAACTGTTTTTATTATTGATTGACTGATGCGAGGCATACAATGTAACAGGAGCAATGTTTTTCTTTCTATTTTTATTCCTTAACAAGCCTCCTTTTTTCTTTATTATTGTATTTCTCAAAATTCATACCCAGTATTTGCATGTATGTTCAAGTTTTTTTTTCTATTTTTGTCTATTATATTCTTAGTTCGACCATTACTTAATATTACCTCATTCATCTTGTATAAAAGTGTAAAATTCCTCATCATAAAGTTTTAGTTTTTCTTTGTGAAGGATCTGGGCAGAGACATCTATGATCTTTATGCCGAGTATGAAAATGAGGAGGAGGAAGATCGACTGCCGGCGTCTTCCTCCCGCCTGCTGCTCTCTCCAACCAAACACTTCACTCTCAACATCAACGTTGGAGGAACGGTAACTTTACTCAACTCCTACCTCTGACACCGTTTACCACCAGACTGCTGTATTATCCACCAGGGGGAGCTGTTCATGAGGAAGTGCTTTCAACCTGCATTCTTTGTAATGGTCAGCACTGGCTCCAAAAAGAGTCTGATTGCATAAAAGTCTATAAGAAAATGAGCCTACCTCTCACCTCACTTTACTTTAACCCTTTCTCAGTGTGATTCCAGTTAATGATAGTTAATTGAAACATTTTGGACGCCTCGAGATGTCTTGTTCCGTGTTCGGTCGTACTTAGCTCCATCCTCCCGTGTCGCTTCTGGATCGAACAACCAAGATGGCTACGGGCAGAAGATGGCGACGACCACGATACCAAACTTCTTCAAAATGGTAGTCCACAGACCAATTGGTGACGTTGCGGTGACTACGCCCCCTGCTGGATATTAGAGGAAATGCAGGTTTAAGGCACTTCTGCATTGGTTTCACTTGTCAGACCCGGAGGTTGACGCAGGGTTTATAGATTATGAAATTTAATTAGTTGCATCTCTAGTCACAAAGATATCAAATGGCTTGTATTTGATTTTTTTGCGAAGAATTTTAAAAGTATTTCTGGAGTTTGAGCTGGTTAATAAAAGACATCTAAACGGACACAATTGTAATCTGCAAAGGTCATTAATATATAATTATATAATATAATTAACCATTTTAAAAGCCCTCTAGTGCAGCGCTCTCCAACCTTTCTGCACCACGGACCGGTTTCATGCAAGACAATTCTTCTACGGACCGGGCGGGGGGGCAGGCATAACAAAACGCATAATAAATGTAATTCTGTTTTATATTATGCACTTTATTTATATTATTATTACATTGTAATGTATATAATATAATGCATAAAAATGTTCACAATAAATATTACCAGAACAAAAAAAATAAAACAATTTTATTCTTTCTGTGCGGCCCGGTACTGGTCCGCAGCCCGGTGGTTGGGGACCCCTGCTCTAGTGTGATCCAGCTTACTTGCCATTATCTTGATGTTCTTTAACCTGTATTATATTTCACTTTATGCTCTTCTGTTTTCCTCTCCTCCAGGTGTACCACTTGCCCTACAGATTAGCTGCCAGGTATCCGAAGACACGGCTCGGCCAGTTGGCCACGTTCATAGACCACAGCAAGAAGTTGGACCTGTGTGACGACTACATCGTCCAGAGCAGCGAGTTCTTCTTCGACCGGGACCCTCAAATCTTCCACAACATCTACAACTTCTACAGGTTAAAATAAAGTAAATCATACGGTGAAATAAGACATTTCCCTCTTCTTTATGTGACTTCTGGACCCTGTTCTTCTGTCTCTGTCCTCTCCACCAGAACTGGAGTGTTGTACATCAAAGACGAGCTGTGTCCCCGCAACTTCCTGGAGGAGATAAACTACTGGGGCGTCAGAATCAAGAACAGCCAACGCTGCTGCCGCATCTCCTTCGAAGAGAAGCAGGACGAGCTGAATGAGCAGCTGAAAATACAGAAGCAGCTGATAGCGGAGGTGGGCCACCCTGGAAGTCATTTCCCTTTCCCAGTTATTAAAGCCAATGGGATTTTTTTCACCAGATCTTGGATTATTGCAGAAAATAAACTCTGTGGCAAACAAGTTCCTGACACTTTTTGTTCAGCAAGATAATCTAAACAAATGAACACCACGTTTATGATTTTTGATCATCAGGTCAAAATGTTAATGTGGTTTATGAACAAACACCTGCAGAACTAATAACTTTCCCATCAGCCTCAGTGGTAGGCTGCTTTGTGTCTAGTGCTACTTAGCCTATGTTTGCATGCTAACACGCTAAGCTAAGATAGCGATAAATGGTAAACGTATCCGTTTAACATCAGCCTGTTAGCATGTCATTGTGAGCATGTTAGCATGTCATTGTGAGCATGTTAGCGTGTCATTGTGAGCATGTTAGCGTGTCAGCGTGTCATTGTTAGCCTGTTAGCGTGTCATTGTGAGCCTGTTAGCGTGTCATTGTGAGCATGTTAGCGTGTCATTGTGAGCCTGTTAGCGTGTCATTGTGAGCCTGTTAGCGTGTCATTGTGAGCATGTTAGCGTGTCATTGTGAGCATGTTAGCGTGTCAGCATGTCATTGTGAGCCTGTTAGCGTGTCATTGTGAGCCTGTTAGCGTGT
>CALSBV010010773.1:1053884-1066297 GCA_943590825.1 Bovichtus diacanthus
AGCGTGTCATTGTGAGCCTGTTAGCGTGTCATTGTGAGCCTGTTAGCATGTCATTCTCAACCTTTATTTTGATCTCAACTACATATCTGTAAAGTTTCGCATTTTGCTCCGTTGCGACGCTACAGATGTTACAACAGCTGTCCACAGACAGACGGACAGACAGTGATGCTGGTGTTGTTTTCACCTTGTGAGTGTGTCATCATGGTAGATGTGCTGCTGGAGACACCTACTGTACCTGAAACCACCACAGGAGGTTCTGAGTTATTTTCCAGGTCTTATGACTGGTCCGAGCAAGGCTGCCAAAAGTACGGGGGGTAGGAAGTTCGGAAGCGGCCATTGGCCCGATTTGGTGTCGCTGCTGGCGGTCTCTAGTTAAAAAATTATATAAAATTAGAATAAAGGGAGGGTCCCAGTTACCATGGATAGTCTTCAGTTTGTAGTCCCTATGATCTATGTAATGAATTAGTATTTTTTGTACGCAGTTCTTACTATTTTTTTCCCCTCCAAGCTCCATATGTCTAAAAGTGCTGCGACTGGAAATCTCTAGAAGTCATAACCTTCTTGCTTCAGTGGTTCAGCAGATTAAGTTTTTTATTTGTACCTGTGAGATGTTGTCAGTAATCTGCTGGCTGAGTCTGGCTGACCTACATTATAAATCACAGCTACGCTCCGGCGTCTTGACAGATGGAGAGCAGAGAATAAGCTTTTTCTTGGCACAGATTTAGACAGATGTTTCCATCACAGAGGTCCCGCTCTAATGCAGTTTGTACCAGTTTATTTTCTGTTGTGTTTTCTTGGCTCAGAAAATAGAGCGGGTCGTGGATCCCCGGCTCCTCCAGTCCGCATGTCAAAGTGTCCTTGGGCAAGACACTGAGTCCCAAAGTGTGAACGAGCGTAACATTAGAACCTAATCAGCCTCCACCATCAGTGTAAGAATGTGTGTGTGAATGGTTAGAAAGGCGCTATATATATAAATGCAAGTCCATTTACCATTTAGTTTTTGCTTCTATAATTCAGTTGTGTTTTAGTTTGATCTGGACAATTTGGTTGTTTTTTTTCTGGCTTCTCTGTTTCTGAAATGGTGTCACCCTTGATCAAAGTTAGAAAAAGGAATTTCACTTCCATGATTTGCCATAGTTGTTTTAAAATATATATTTTTTTTACGCCATGACTGCGATGTATTTCTGTCCCGTGTCGTCCAGCTGGAGATGGAGGAGAACGAGGTTTTATTCAACGGCTTGGCCTTCGGGCCGACTCGAAAGACGATCTGGAACCTGATGGAGAAGCCGTTCTCCTCGATCCCCGCCAAGCTGATGGGCATCGCCTCCTCCATTTTCGTGCTGGTCTCGCTGGTCACCATGACGCTCAACACCGTGGAGGAGATGCAGTACAAGGTGTGTGTTTTACTTCCAGTGCCCGGGAGAAGGCTGAGAAATCAAGTGTGTTCTGAGCAGATCAAAAAGTGATCAGACTCTTGCAAATGTCACTTAAACATATATGTTGAAAGTATGACATTAAATGCATACACACTCACACAAGAGCATAGTTGTATTCTTAGAATGCCCTGCTACATTCATATACGTTTGAGATGAATAAATCAAAGGCAAATGTGTCAAAAAAGTAAAGAATAAAAGCAAGAAGCATTAAACAAAACCAGGCGTCTTCGTCTAAATCAAACATTTTTATTATTTCCTGTTATTTTCTCTTCCAGACGGCGTCGGGCCAGCTCAGCGTCAGCTTCTACGGCGAGCACGTGGAGACGTTCTGCATCACCTTCTTCACGCTGGAGTACCTGCTGCGCCTGCTGTCCACCCCCGACCTCATGTGTTTTGCACGCAGCATGCTGAACACCGTCGACCTGGTCGCCATCCTGCCGCACTACCTGCAGATGGCCCTGGAGCGCTTCGAGGACGAGAACATGCACCCGCACTCGGGGGACATCGAGACCGTGGCACGGGTCGGAAAGGTAGAAGGCGGCTGATGGGAGAGGTTAGGATGGGATGTTTTTAGATGCCTTTGTCTCAGTCCTTCCTCTGTGTTTTTGTCTGTAGGTGGGTCAGGTTCTGAGGATCATGCGTCTGATGCGAATCTTCAGGATCTTGAAGCTGGCTCGTCACTCGACAGGCCTCCGAGCCTTCGGCTTCACACTGAGACAGTGCTACCAGCAGGTCTGACCGTGCATGCAGCTTGTGTCAAAGAAGGCAATAATAGGGATCAACCAACAGAGGAATGCTTAACTTGTATTTTTATACTTGGGTTCAAGTATGCACCAAAATTAAGTGAGAACCTCAGCCAGGTGGTACCACAAAAAGGTACAATCTATGTGTCCTGTATGGATAGATACGTGTTGGACGTATGCATCCAAGACTTCCACGCCTCAGTTAGGAGAAAGAAGATAACACAAGGCGGAAAAACAAAACTGTGTTTGTGTGTGTGCAGGTGGGCTGTCTGCTGCTCTTCATCGCCATGGGCATCTTAATTTTTTCCGCCATGGTGTACACTGTGGAGCACGACGTTCACAACACCAACTTCACCTCCATGCCGCACGCTTGGTGGTGGGCTGCGGTGAGTCAACCAGCACATACACGTTCACACGACCTGCAAGATTATTCATAGAAGTTATGATCTTTACGAGTTCAGTTCTGGTGGATACAACCATGGTCACCGGTGGTAACAGCAAAAGCTGCTTGTTTCCTGTGAATGCTTCACAATAAAAGCCTGTATTTCTCTGCTATGGCTGTAGGAAAGACATTCATTTGTACATCGTCTCCCGTGAATCCCTCCTGCATAGGTTGGCAATTTAAATCTAGTGAGGGAATGTTACTAAACAGAAAGTTACATTAAATTTTATCCCTATAGTTGATCACAGGATATAAATACACTGAAATGAATATTGCTGAAAATATGTCAGCCATAAATAATATTAAAAATAGGGTTTGTTTTCATTGATACTATTTTTAGCTTGTCAAAAAAAATGAATTAAAAACCATTTCAGGAACCTGTGAATTATAGAAACAATGTATGAAAGTAAAAACATTAGTTTGAAATTATAAGTCTGTGTTTTAATTCAGGCTCTTACACACCGGGGACGTGACGACTAAACGCCAAAATGTGAAATATTCGCCTGATAAAAACAGTTGGAAAAAAGATGAAGAAAAAAAAAAAAAAACGCCCCAGGTTGGCATTAAAGCAATAATAAAGTCTATATTTGAAAGAGAAAGGCTCATGTCCTTAACATCACACTTTTTATAATTGCTATTTCCTTGTTTTCTCTTCCTTCAGGTGAGTATTTCCACGGTGGGCTACGGCGACATGTTGCCTGAGACCAACCTCGGCCGCATCTTCGCCTTCGCCTGCATCTCCTTCGGGGTCATCCTCAACGGCATGCCCATCTCCATCCTCTACAACAAGTTCTCCGACTATTACACTAAGCTCAAGTCCCACGAGTACGCCGCCTTCACCAAGGCCCGCGGGAAGGTGCACTTCGCCAGGAGGGCGGCGAAGAGGTTTGCCGAGTGCTGCGAGGACGTCGTTCAGCCGAGGACTTCCCGCCTGCAGCCAGACGGGTTTTAGATTTTCCAGTCTACGATAAGATCCATCTGGAAGGCAGGAAGTGACCGTCAGGGATGTGGAATGAACCGTAAACTGTATAAAAGACGTGGCCGTGTTTGAATCCTTGAGTTTGACCTTTTGGCGATCTTGTTTTTTTTGGACGTAGAAGTGTGTTCCAAATAACTTTAAAGTTCTGAGACGACAACACCATGGTAGCGGGCTGTCAATCACAAGGCAGCCACGCCCTTAAGCATACCCTGCTTTATCGCCTATTTTACTCGCAATGAGACTGTGATTTACCAGATGAACCGGTGACATGTTGTCCCCTGAGGCAGAGTCATAGTGGTTTGAACCAATAACCTGCTGAGAAATCTCCAACTGCCTCAGCGAGTTCAAGAAGTCACTCCAAGGTCGGGACTGTATTTTTCCTGAGGGGGCATTTAGTTACCGTCTGCATCCATCCATCCCTGTTTATTTCTGTTAAAGCCTTTCCCAGCATGCATTGGGAGAAAGGCAAGGAAACATCCTGGGGTTTGTAGTAAATTGAAAAACGCTGGTAAATCTTTTATTTAATTTATTTGCCAAAATGCTATGTAGTCATCCTTATACTCTACTTACTGTACATCCATGCTAAAGCTGTCTGTACCATAATCTAACTCTTCCTCCACCCACACTCTGTCCATTAGTCTCTAAAGCCCTCAAGTAATCCTGTGAATAAATCATAAAATGATGAGCAGACATCTGGACGGTAGATATTAGACCTGTTTATCTTCCCCATGCGCCTCTCTAATAATAAACCTATGTCTCTTTATGTTGTCATCACGAAGTGCAGCTCTGAGTGTGTGTGTTTAACTGTGTGGAACTGTGTGTTGTTACTTCCTGGTTAAAATCTTACTGCATGAGCTGATCAGTGTTTGGGGAAATGCACTAATTCAGAGTTACATGAGCAGATATCAGTCATGTCTCTCCTTAATATGAAGCCACCAGGTGATTAACTCAGTTTAGCACAAAGACTGAAAACATGGGCTGTTTGAAAGTTATTAAAGTAGGACGTTACTGCTCCTGGCTAATAAAGTCTTGAACATAACCACCTATAAAGCCCACAAATTATATTTTTCTTTAGATTGCATGAACGTATTTTGTTCCCTCTACTTACTGGCATCAATCTTATTAGACATGTGCACAGGAGTAAGAATCTATTTTTATTTAAATATCAGCCGCCCTGGACCTTGTATGTTTGCTGGCTTAGGTTTTATCTGTTGATTACATTGAAAGCTTTTAATTATTCAGCCTCTGGTTAAAAGTACGAGATACAATAATCTTTATTTTGCAGTCATTTTCTTTTCTGCAAATACAATAATCACACGGTACAAAATCTTAGAATAGAAATCTGAAACGGACGATGGCACAAACAGTCGGGCCTGTTTAAAAAGGGCCAGTTCACTCAAAACAAAAGCCTTTAGGTTGTACGTAGCCTTACAGACTCTTTTGATTATTTGTCCAGGTTTGTTTTAAGCCACAGGGACAATGTTCCTGTTAGATGTTCTAAATCCAACGGCACAAAAACAGAATCGTGTCATGTTGGCTGCTGAGCTCCTCTTCTCCAACCGTATATCTACATTTCTTCATTTGGTGTTAAGCTACCGTCAATGAAACTCAACACTTCCTGCAGATGTTTCACTTTAAGAGGCTCAAAGCACATTGTTATCGTTTCACCACAGAAGCTTTTAATGTAAAAGAAATGTTGAGATGCATTGACAGTGAAGAAAATGCCAAAGTAGGTTATGTGTGTATTTTAACCTGTTGCCTCGTTCTCCAAAACTCCTTTTATTTCATTATCAACATTTTCCACACAAATTCATGTCCATTTTTCCATGAGGGACGGAGATGACGCAACAGTTTTCCGGGTTGTATCCACTTCCTGAAATCGTCCCCACTGCTCTGTGGGAAGTGATGCGTCCAAACATCAGTCTGTTTGGAATAAGAAGTCTCTACTTGTTCAGATTCTCCAGCAGGATTTCAGCTCCTTTGTTGTTGCTGATGCTGCTGAGCTCTGACTTGATGGAGCCCAGCGCTGCCTTCACCTCTGCAGCCACAGACTTGTCATAGCTGTTCAGGAGGCTGCACACACAACACGTTTCAAAAATGTCATTATTCCATAAACGGTACAGCTCATGTGTAGTTAAAGGGTCAGTTCACCCACATACTGGGCTCCACCTTAGTGTGAGCCAGCGCGACACCGCTGTTTATCCATAGAAAGGTTTGGTCTCATTTTGAACTGGAGCAACTGCAGATTACATCAACACTTGATATGTTATGATCAGTTAATGATTACACTAATAAATTACACACGCAAATACAAAGTGCATCTCACTTGACTGGTATTTAAAAATATAGCCCTTTGTCTTACTTCACTCTAGTGGCATCTATCTGGAGTTTATTCGTGGTGATCACAGCATTGACTAATAAATATCTCTAACAGGTTGTGGATTATCAAGACATACTTGGACACAGTTTGTGGAAAGAACTTCGTTTCTGTTGAGGTTTTTAAAATGTAACTTTTCATTGCGGCGAGCACCACTCTGCTCCAGTGTATCAGCGCGGAAGCAGAAATGTCCGACGCAGACACTACTAGAAGCGTGTGACTGGGGTGAACTGAGCCTTTAAGTAACAGCAGTGTATGTATGTGTGCACACACTGACCTGCAGAGCACCATTGCTCCTCTGTTGACTTTGACCCAGCTCTTCAGTTTTTCTGTTCCCACGGTGTCCACCAGTATCCTGCCGAACCGCTCTGAGAGGGGGAGGAGGAAGGAAGGAGGTAGAGAGATATGTTTAAGTTAACAATTATACTTATATTTAGACCAAGGAGCTTATGCTTCTGTCTCAAAAAAAGATTTTAATGCCATTTGGTGAAACGTTGGGGCAGTTGGCGCCCTCTTGTGGCCGGTAAATCATTTTACACGTGTGTGTGTGTGTGTGTGTCTGTGTGTGTCTGACAGGCAAAGCTCTTTGTTTAACGTTCTTTCTAGTTGTGATTCTATTGTCTATCCCACTCACTGAACATAAATACAAAGTTTTTGTTTGTGAGTATATTTTAGTGCACCAGAAATTTAAATTACTAACCAAAAATAAAAGGTTTTTCAGTGACAAAGTCTCTGGAAATACATTTTCATAGCATGCTGACATAATCTGATATTGACTCTACACTGATGGGACGATATGAGAAAATTGTGAAGTGATTTTTTTTCAATCTGAAATGAATGTGCGGTCCTTAGAGAAGCAGATTATCTTCGTTTCTATAACAACCACTGCATGGTCTCGCAGCTTAGAGCCTAATTAAAAGTCCTGTGTGTGCGTTTCTTTACCTTCCTTGCCGGCCTCTGCCAGTGTCATGTCCTGCTCCAGGAGCCACTTCAGCACCAGGTGTCCTGCAGGATGCTCCGCCATGTGCAGCTGCAGCAGAAACAAACTCTTGTTGTAATACATTTGTGAGGAAAACCTCCCGGCGGCTTCTTCTGATATCCATCTATCAAACACACACACACACACTCTACCTGTCCGTTAATCCCTCCTGGCACCAACTCGTGATTGGCCAGCTGAGCCACAGCCGTCATGGCGGGCTGCAGGTCCCCGCAGGCTGACGCCAGGATGTCACTGATGGTGACGCTGGACGCCTTGTCCATCACCATGGTATTAGCGTTGTCGCGGAGATGCTCCAGCAGCGGGGGCGAGACCACTTCCAGCAGCTCCTTCCGCCGAATCGCCATGTCCTTTTTACTGGTGGGAGGAGCACAGAGCTGATGTCACTGCAGCTTCTACGTCACTTACTACGACTCATGTCAGCACGCACGCACACACACGCACAGCTCTTTACCTGTGTGTGTTCCCGTCTCCTCGCTCCAGCACCTTGATGATCTCCGGGAGCAGGTGAGCAGGGTCTCTGGGGCTCAGCAGGTACAACAAAACCTTCTTGCCGTATTTATTACCGATGACCTCATCCAGAGACAACAGGATCTCCTGAACAGGTGAAAAACAGGAAACATTTACGACGACTTTCCTCACATCTTCAAACTGTTAATCGGCGGACAGCTTCGTTGAATCCGTTTTCACGTCATACTTGTGTTTCAATATTCAAGACTATGGTCTCATTGAACACTTACCAGGAGCACGGCCTGTTTCACCAGCTTGGTGTCGTCCACACAGTCGAACATGGCCAGAAGAACCAGGTGACCAAACTCTCCCTGTGGACAGACAACAGTCAGTCACACAGACACGATATAATATATAATCTAATATATATATAATAATCTAATGAGCAGAATGACTGGAGCAGCATTAAGAACTTACCGTGGCAAACTTCACCATGAAGGTCTTCATAGTTTTGATTATGACTTTTCTGTCCTGAAACATGAAAAAATAAATAAAAACATTTCAATAACACTGTGCACTGGACATTTATTTTTACGCTTTTATTTCCTGCCATTGAAATACTGTTTCACATCCAAACTATTCACTATGCACTAGATTTGCTCCGGCTCATTCTTCAGAAACAAAATGGATTCAACATCATTCTACAGTTTTATAAAGTTTCCTTATAGTGAAATGCTCAGAGTTCCCTCTAGTAAACAGTTAGGCAGTGTCTATGTCTGGGGCTTTTATTGTGAAAGGTATGAAGTGAATCTGGCATTTGCTGTAATTTGTCAGGATTGAAAGGAGTAATAAAGTTTGCCATCTTGGGTCGGACTACATGTTGCTTTCTCGGCTAGAGATGTGATGAGAACAGATACTTCAGAAAAAAAATTATGAAACCAGAAGTCAACTTAAAAAAAAAAAAAATTTCTCCATTAATGTGTTTAATATCAGTGAATGACTCACATCTAGAATGTATTTGAATCAGCTGTCAGTTAATATAAATATTTGTATTTGTCTGTACAATTAATTTCGACTATAGATTGTTGTTCATTGTCACTGGTGTCGTCCTGTGAAAACAGAGGTGTGTGTGTGTGTGTGTACACACACCTTGGCGGTCCCGAACCACAGACAGTGCATTGCCACTCGTGCTCCGTCGTGTGTGTGAGCCATGTAGACGACAGACTCTCTGATCGACTCGATCATCTCCTGCTCACATCACAACAAACCAGAGAGGAAACGTATTAGTGGGAAATACAGTCAGTCTTTTATTTTGAAATCATTTTGTGCACGTAAGAAACTACCTTGTCTTCTTTGTAGGTCAAATTCCTGTTTCTCTTTCTATACTTCTATTTTTTTTCTTGTTGCATTTCGTTTAATTTTACACTACTGTACCTTTCTTAAGAGCATAAATAAAGAAATGTGCCGCTCCTCAAATATTGGCGCTGCTTACCGTTCTCTGCTTGTCTGGTGCAAACAGGAAGTAGTCCAGGAAGACTTTGTGGACCAGAGAGTGTTTGATCACTTGTTCTCTGAAACACAGCAGCAGATGTAGTTACATGGTCTGAATTCTACAGTTTAATAAATACAATCAAAAGGAAGTGAAATAAATTACATAATTCATTTTAATGACATGGAAAAGTAATTCAAAACAAATAAAGCTGCATACATATATTTATACTTATGTTTCTGAAGTTTCTCATTACCTTCAACTCATCCAAGAAATAATAAAATAACTCAGTAGCTAAGAAACCAGGGAATTATTCATTTAACAGACTTAAAATCTTACCAAAATGAGTCGGCAGCTTTCAGTTGTTTTCGACCTTAAAGCATAATTACAAACCTCAACTGTGGGAATTTCTCTTCCTTGTCAGTGCTATTTTACCTGCAGTTAACATGATATTGCTTTCTTCTCTATTTGTTTCCCAACAAGGAGCTGCAACTAACCATTATTTTTACCAATTCAATATTAAACTATATTTAAACTGCCCATCAGAAGTGCCAGGCAACATAAAGAAACTATAATACCAAAGATATTACATTTACAAAGATATAAAAGCAGAAGATCCTCATTAGAAAACCTAAAACTAGAGAACGTTTGTCATTTTGCCACATAAACGACTTCAATGATTCATCAAAACATCTGGATTCATCTTCTCTTCATGCTGATAATGTATCAAGTAAAACTATTTCCCTGCTCAGATCAATAAAGTTTTATTAAAGTCTGCGTTGAGCTGCTCATACGTCATTTCACTTCATGTGATTTTGAGTTCTCGTCTTACTTCTGGGCCATGGGTGTGAGGATCTGCTTCATCTCGTCGATGATGTTGGTCAGCTTGTCGGGGTTCGCCTCCGCAACCTTCTCGATGGTGTTGCACACTCCAGACTGGACGCACAGGCAGAGAAATGTTCAGTCAGTCAGCAGTAGACGTATCACGCAACATAAGCACAGGAAATACAATACGGAGGCACCGTGATGTAGAATACCTGGAAACACACACACAGCTGTGTGCGATACTGCGTGTGTGTGTGTGTGTGTACCTTGCAGACGGTGAAGGTGTTCCCGTAAAGCCCCTCAGTGAGCATGAGTCTCTGTGCGAGCACGGCTTTGTCGTTGTAGGCGTACTCGATGATGGACGAGGCGGCGGCGTGGCGAAGCATCGGCCGCACGTGACCTTTAAATGTTTGCATCACGGCCGCCACCAGCTCCTTGTTCCTGTGGAAGACACACACACACACACAACTCGTACACACATGTCCGAACACAACTGAAGTCTGATTTAAATATGCACGTCTGCCGAAACAGAGAAGAAGAAGAAACCAATGCGAGCCCACTCACCCGTACATCAGCATCTTTTTCACCACGTGTTTGCCGTACTGCGACTTACACAGATCGATGATGTCATCTGTGTGGGGGGGGGGGGGGGCAAAGCACCGACAGTTAATGTTTGTTTGTTCATTCATTCTGCTCGTGCGGCTCAAATATAAAACCAGGAACTATTTTGTTGAGCTGCCTCTTGGAGAAATACTCTGTATATGTGATGCAGTGTATATGTCTAGGGCTTTTATTGTGAAAGGGAGATTGCAAACCCGTAGGCAGACAGAATTGCATGATTAAAGCGAGATTCATAGGAACCAATCTATTCAGTACATATGTGTATAATAAATAATAAAATGCAAATGTTAATTAAAAAAAAAAAAAAAAAAGTTAAATAATATCACCATGTGTTCAAATGCTAACTTTAGTAAAAATGTTTCTTTTTTTTATAGTGAGAAACTTGAATAAATAGACAGTATTTGAATAAATACAGTTGTTTGAAGATGTTTTCAGAACAATATAAAAGAGATATTAGAGAGGGAATTATGGCCCATTTAGCTTCTTAACAAAAACAAAAAAAAGTACATGGGATTTACTGTTTTGTTTTTTACCCTGGTTTCGAATTAGTATAGAGAATTGTGGAATATATATATAATACATGCAGTGTATATATATATCTAGGGGTTTTATTGTGAAAGGCAGACAGAAAAGCAAAGTTTTAGTTTAAAACCCTTTAGATGCCTGCGGTGTATATAGCCAAAACGTCAATATGTCAAAATAAAGAAGAAGATTTAACTAAGTCTGATGTGAACACACTCAAGTTTTAAACATGGGAATCACAGAAGGTGAAGTGAAAAGAACAGCAGGTCTGCTCACCCTTGAGCTCCTCGAACACTTGCTGCCTCTGCGCGTGGTCTCCGAACTGAGTGAAACACTGCAGCACTCGCACTGAGTCGTGGGCAAACGCCATCTGGAGGCAAGAGCACGGTGAGAAACACTCCAAAAGATTTCATATTATGAAGCCAAAATACAAGGTGGGTCTTTATTTTTCACCTCAGTACAATTATGAGCGATTATTTTTGTCTGACTAGTCGTGATTCTTGACAACTCAGACTTAAAAAAAGAAAGTTATGCCGTCTCCTGTGTCCTCAAATCTCAGCTATAAACTTGGTCCACTGTTATAATAACTGATGTAGAAACCTACAAAAATAAGACACAAGTTGTAAAAATGAACCAGAATGATCCTACCTTTGGCAAATAAATAAATGAACTCTTTCTATTGGTACATTTGCAGATTTTAAGTGAGAATGTCCACATATAAAATCTTAAGACGTTTATGTCCCATACGGTTTGATTGACAGGTGATCTGTGGGCATTTCGCACCAGACAGGCCGACCAGACGTGTTTTCTTCTTCTTCCCACACAAGAGACTGTGCTGTGTTTACGAGCGCTATAATTCCTGATTCTCGTGTCCCCGCAGCTGATGCTCCATTTCAACTGCTCTGCAGTGAACAGACAGAAAGGCCGAGTGAGACTCACCTGTTTGATCTTCCCGCGGATCAGATCATGAAGCTCCTTCATCAGTTTCGTCTTCAGCTCTTTGTCACACTTCTTCCTGTTGACACAAACACGCCACCGTCCTGTGAGTGAGCCGGGACGTTACACTTGCCAGGAATGTGGGCTCAAAGCAATGTGTTGCTGGATGATGTTGCATTGTGGTGAAGCGAAGCTCGCGCCCGCCTCAACTTTGTTACCAAACCACTCTGTAGATGTGAGCGAAATCAAACGGATATACCGTAATTTCCGGACTATAAGCCGCTACTTTTTTCCCACACTTTGAACCTCGCGGTTTATACAATGACGCGGCTAATTTATGGATTTTTCCCGCTTTCACAAGCTTCATGTCGCCAAAAAACTGAGCACCGTCACATAATGTGACGTAAATCGAGCGCGCTCAAACTTCCCATTCATTACGGTAATTAACTTTTTTACGAAATTTCTCGGTGTTTCATTCAGTGTACCAAATGAACCTCTAAAAACATTATAAACCTTCAATTGCATTATTAGTTCTTGGAATGTCTTCAGCAGCGGACATTATGAACAGCGGACATTATGAACAGCGGACATTATGA
>CALSBV010010773.1:1066307-1076888 GCA_943590825.1 Bovichtus diacanthus
ACATTATGAACAGCGGACATTATGAACAGCGGACATTATGAACAGCGCACATTATGAACAGCGGACATTATGAACAGCGGACATTATGAACAGCGGACATTATGAACAGCGGACATTATGAACAGCGCACATTATGAACAGCGGACATTATGAACAGCGGACATTATGAACAGCGGACATTATGAACAGCGGACATTATGAATGGTCACGATTCTGATTACGGTCATGTTGTCGCCCTCATCATGGCAAAGACACGGAGAAAGGCATATGATGCAGCTTTCAAGTTGAAGGCGTTTAAAAGCCTATTTATTTTTGTTCCAAGCCGTGTTTCGTTAAAGCCTGTGTAAAGTTCATTTGTTTCAATGTACCGGTAGGCACCTGCGGCTTATAGACATGTGCGGCTTTTTTATATACAAAATACATATTTTTTTAAAATTCAGTGGGTGCGGCTTATATTCAGATGCGCTGAATAGTCCAGAAATTACGGTACTCAATGTAATGCAGCGAGTTCTACGTGGGATGTAGTTAATGACAAGTAGAGTACAAGTTGTCACCAAAAAAGTGTTTTAAGCCGCTGGTACGAGACTTGCTTCGGCTTCTCTGTCCCTCAAAGACGCATAAAGAAGCGGGCGAGTGTGTGTGACATACGACGCGTGAGCTTTTGCATCATGCAGCCTGCAGAGAGTGAAAGAAGTGAAGCGCCAAAGTGAGCGAGTTTGTGTGTTGAGGTTGGAAACGGTAATGGAAGATGCCACTGCATTGTTTTGCGGTACGTGTATATACTAGGCATTGTGGTAAAAGGGTTTAAGAACAGACTTCAAAATAAAAGCATCCTTCCAATGAACGTGATAAAAGGTACTTTAAATTGTCATATAGGATTTATTTACTACCACCCGATGTGTAGCTTGTTTAGATACTTTTTCAGCTAACAGACATTCTTCAGAAGTGCTTGTTGCCTGATTGAATAACTTCTGTGTGTGTGTGTGTGTGTGTGTGTGTGTGTGTGTGTGTGTGTGTACCTCCTGAGGTCTCCCCACAGTCGTTTGCACCGACAGATGATATCGTACATGTCCTTCCTCTCCGCATGCTGTCTGCTATTCTTCAGGTCCTTCTTCATCTGCTGCCTGTTCTTCTTCAGCTCCTCCTCCGTCAGCCCCTCAGTCTTCGGCTTAAACTCACCTTTCTTCATCTTCTTAGCCTCCGGACCTGATCACACACACAATATTTCAGAATTGTTCGTGCAACTTGAACTAACTAGTCATGTTGTACTGATACGTTTTCCAAGAAGGAGCTTTGAGTGAAAACACAAAACTGGTAAAAAATAAAAAATAAAAATGATGAGCAGTAAAAGACTAAACTGTGCAAAATCACAATGTAATCTGTAAAAAGCGGCAGGCAGAGGTTTTCTCACCTTCGCTCTCTTCTTTATTTTTCGCTTTAAATGGCAGTTTCCTCTTCTCCTGTCCCGTCCCGGCTTTGGAGAAAGCAAACGTGTGTTCTCTCTTGCCGCCTTCTCCACCCTTCCACGGTTTGCCCTTCCTCTCTGTGTTGTTGTACGGTTTGAAGGGCTTTTTACCGCCTGGTTTTCCACCAAGTTTGGTCCCCATGGAATCTGGACAGAGTGAGAGATGCCAATGACAAACCTGGAAGAAAGTGACGGTGTACGTCGCCGTTTGATGTCAACTACAGCTTACCTTTTCCTTTGTGTGCAAGATTCTTTCCACCTCGAGGAGAAAAGGGTTTTTTGGATTTAGCCTCCATCCTAGCGTCCCATCCCAGAGAGAAATGGAGACATGGACAACAAGAGAAAGTAATCAGAAAACTGGACTGCAAAAAAAAAGACTCGGTGGCTAATCAGTAAGTATCTTTAACTTAAATATTTAGACTAACCCTACAGGAAAGTTTGATTTGATTTTGTCTGCATGTCAGTATGAAGGGAATTAGATTCATAGAAAACAGACCAGGGATCTTCCCCAACAGTGGATGCAGAAGAGCAATACTACAACCCCTGGCAAAAATTATGGAATCACCAGTCTCGGAGGATGTTCATTCAGTTGTTTAATTTTGTAGAAAAAAAGCAGATCACAGACATGACACAAAACTAAAGTCATTTCAAATGGCAACTTTCTGGCTTTAAGAAACACAAAAAGAAATCAAGAAAAAAAAATGTGGTAGTCAGTAACAGTTACTTTTTTAGACCAAGCAGAGGGAAAAAATTATGGAATCACTCAATTCTGAGGAAAAAATTATGGAATCATGAAAAAAACAACAACAAAAGAACACTTTTTTCAATTGGATTGAGATCCGGACTATTTGCAGGCCATGACATTGACCTTATGTGTCTTTCTTCAAGGAATGTTTTCACAGTTTTTGCTCTATGGCAAGATGCTTTATCATCCTGAAAAATGATTTCATCGTCCCCAAACGCCCTTTCAATTGATGGGATAAGAAAAGTGTCCAAAATGTCAACGTAAACTTGTGCATTTATTGAAGATGTAATGACATCTCCCCAGTGCCTTTACCTGACATGCAGCCCCATATCATCAATGACTGTGGAAATTTGCATGTTTTTTTTCAGGCAGTCGTCTTGATAAATCTCATTGGAACGGCACCAAACAAAAGTTCCAGCATCATCACCTTGCCCAATGCAGATTCGCGATTCATCACTGAATATGACTTTCATCCAGTCATCCACAGTCCACGATTGCTTTTCCTTAGCCCATTGTAACCTTGCTTTTTTATGTTTAGGTGTTAATGATGGCTTTCGTTTAGCTTTCCTGTATGTAAATCCCATTTCCTTTAGGCGGTTTCTTACAGTTCGGTCACAGACGTTGACTCCAGTTTCCTTCCATTTGTTCCTCATTTGTTTTGCTGTGCATTTTCTGTTTCCAAGACATATTGCTTTAAGTTTTCTGTCTTGATGCTTTGATGTCTTCCTTGGTCTACCAGTATGCTTGCCTTTAACAACCTTCCCATGTTGTTTGTACTTGGTCCAGATTTTAGACACAGCTGACTGTGAACAACCAACATCTTTTGCAACATTACGTGATGATTTACCTTCTTTAAGAAGTTTGATAATCCTCTCCTTTGTTTCAATTGACATCTCTTGTGTTGGAGCCATGATTCATGTCAGTCCACTTGGTGCAACAGCTCTCCAAGGTGTGATCACTCCTGTTTAACTGCAGACTAACAAGCAGATCTAATCTGATGCAGGTCTTAGTTTTGGGAATGGAAATTTACAGGGTGATTCCATAATTTTTTCCTCAGAATTGAGTGATTCCATCATTTTTTCCCTCTGCTTGGTCTAAAAAAGTAACTGTTACTGACTACCACATTTTTTTTTCTTGATTTCTTTTAGTGTTTCTTAAAGCCAGAAAGTTGCCATTTGAAATGACTTTAGTTTTGTGTCATGTCTGTGATCTGCTTTTTTTCTACAAAATTAAACAACTGAATGAACATCCTCCGAGACTGGTGATTCCATCATTTTTGCCAGGGGTTGTAAATATAAGTAATAAGGTTCAGCGTCGACATGATCTTTATGATAATGATGTGCACAGCCAATGCAAAATATATGAACAAGCCAAAAATGCTGGCACGTAAATGTCATAGATGTTTTAAAACAGCCCTTCTGTACTCCACTCTATACAGGTGGTGCTGTTATAGTGAATCAACAATGAAAAAGCTTTAAGTGGCTCCCAAGATGTGCAAGTCATATAATGTTCCCAGCTTTCATGCTGTGTTGAGGAATTTTATGTGTCGATTAATTGACATATAGAAGAAGAAGAAAACCTCTGTCCACTAAGGTTAGCTAACGAACCAGGAATAAAGGCGTTAGCACTGAAGAAATTAAGTTTCAAGACTAACTGTTACTCCTTTCATACAAACAATGTTTGTAATACTTGATTTTTCCTTTCAATGCCGCACATTTACTTCAATTTGATTAGTTTACTTCACTTGGATAACGATACAGTGTTTGGCTACTTTGCCGAAGCTAGTTAACCTAGCTAATAGCATATATAATGGATGTCAACACATATTATTATACTTTCTATAACACAAGGCACTTCGTTGGTTTATCTGTACCGTTAACGCGAACATAACAATGTATATACAACAATTTTCCTGGTGTAACTTACATTTCAGATATACACGCACGCTGTCGCAGCTAAGTCCCATGCGTTCTGTGACCAATCCGGTTTACGGCACAAGAACGTCCACTCAAATTGAACCTCCGCTGCCGTAAAGCGCAGGTTGTTGCGACACCATTTCATCGCCGAAAAGAAGCAGAACCATGTTAACCGTATATATATATATATATATATCATTACATATAACATTTTAGATCGGCTCAGGGATCGTACAGTTGATCGACAACAACGTAGTTAGTTGTCTCTGACGTGCTCCGCTTGATTGTGAAGCGGCCATATTTACATGTGGCATTTAAACAAGCAAGCCATCAAGCCATAGATGTCGTCACTATGGTTACAAATAGTCCAGAACTATAAACTCCATTTTGGCCCCTTTAATTTTTTTTTATATGTGTACCAGACTGAATGGTTATACGATTATAATTTTGAGTATTGAATAATTATAATTCCACAATTTTTCTTTTAAATGTAATGCATTTTTTTCCCCCAAGAGGGACGAACTCAAAACACTACATTACCCAGCGGGCTTTGCAGGGGCGTGGCTTCCATTGTTGCTTGGCAACGCCTTCAAACAGAGCCACATTAAGAAGCTAGCGGACATAAAATATGAGTCAAAGTTAACGTAAAAACGTTTCGGTAAGTGTTGCTTTATATATATATATATAATAACTGAACATCAGCTAACGTTTTATTTTACTTTGTTATCTCATGTTAAAATGTTTTAAAGCTTACCGCCAGTTTGTTCCAATTGAAAATAATTTTGAATTAATAAATTTCCTTTTGTTTTTGTTTTTTTCTTGTTTGTTTTTTACAGATTAAATAACCAGACCAGCAGATTTAACAGTGGAAATGTCTGAAGAAAACATAACTTCACAGGAAAACACTGAAGGTATGTAGGTCATGTTTAGCTAGTGTGGATATAATGACACCTAGCTCTAGTAGCTGAAGGCTTTCAGATCCACATTTCACCTTTTTATTCACTGAAGCCAATGTAAACGTTAACAAGGTATGGAATATAAATATAATAAATTATTTATAACTAGTTACACCTAAAACAGGCCTACTGGAAATGAGCGGTTGAGACTGTCAGTTAGCCTGTAATCAGTTGAAGTTTAAAATCTAAAAGTAAAAAAAAAAAAGTTTTTCCATCTCATGAATGAAATTCTTAAGAGACAAATGTAAAAGTGAAATCATTGAAAACAATACAGTTGTTCTGCATACGACTTGTGTTGGTGGAGTTCTACCTCCTCATATGTTTCCTCCCTCACAATGAACACTCAGGGCTGCAGCAGGAGGCTGAAGAGGGATCAACAAAGCAGCGCTCCGTGCACTACAAGTATGAGGAACTTCACTCCAGACCGTTCATCACACCCGACTCTGAAATCCCAGAGAACCTCCTGCACCTCTGGTATCCTTCTTTTGAGAATTTGTGGGGGGAAAAACGTCACAACACATCACCTCTGACTTTGAGAAGATGAGTACATTTTGTGTGAAGCTTCAGTGAATGTGATCTCGATCCTTAGTCCTGCATTCAGTCACTCCTTTGGCTACGACAGCAGGCGCAGGGGGAACCTGCAGCTGCTGGATGACAGAACTCTGATCTTTATAGCAGGAAACCTGCTCGTCCTGCTGGACGTTTCCACCAAGGAGCAGAGATACCTCCGCTCCTGCAGCGGCGGAGGAATCGGCTCCATCACGGTAAGTTGCCTGCAAGTGAAACGTCCCTCTGAGGCTCCAGTCTGTCTGTGACTGAATGAGCTGACAGATGACTTTACATTTACTATGCACAGAAATGGTGATACTTTACTTGCTGTTTGAGGATCTATACATATTTGTTTACTTTGCATCGCAAGTAACCATTTTGCTAACCATGCAATGGTATTTTCATCTTTTTGGGTGAATATTTTTTCTCACTGTTGTATAAAATAATGAGTAACTTTGACAAAACACACAATAAAACATTAAAACTGCTAAACTATTTCATTGCAAATCTACAAAACAGTTGTGAGGATGGGGTGGTATCGTATTATCATGTCTTTCAAGATTATTGTGATATTGCTGCAAAATTATTCATTAATTGATTCATTTTTTTTGAATTGTCATTAATTATTAACTGCATGAACTGTGTCAGAACTGAGTTTTTTTAATAGATATGGTTATAATGCATTCTCTCACTGGGTTTTGAATGCAATACACCACCAGAGGGCAAAATAACTCCACATGCATGATGCGTTATTGATATATTATCTGTGCTTTCCTTCATATTTTATTTTATTCCAGCTCTCCCCTCTCCCTCACATTGTACTGTTCAACATTTCCTGTCAATTATTTAATAACAAATATGAACTACCACTGCCATATATTAGCTTTATGTCTCGCAGTAACTTTTCTTTATTAAATAATAATTGAAATAGAAATCTATTTGTGTGTCTGTGTGTGTCTGTGTGTGTGTGTGTGTGTGTGTGTGTGTGTGTGTGTCAAGGCGCATCCTAGCAAGGAGTGCTTTGTTGTGGCAGAGAAGGGAAACCAGCCCAACATCATAATATATGAATATCCATCGTTACGACCGTTCTGCATCCTCAGAGGTAAATGGGACCGAGATGCAGTGAGTTATTCCTTTCTTCAAATTATTATTATATATTATTTATTGATTATCATGTTTTAACCTTCATGTTTGCAGGCGGTACAGAGAGGGCGTACAGCTTTGTGGACTTTAACCGTGACGGGAGCCTGCTGGCCAGCGTGGGGAGCGCCCCAGACTACATGCTGACGCTGTGGGATTGGAGGCGTGAGGAGGTGGTGCTGAGCTGCAAGGCCGTCTCTCAGGAGGTGTACCGGGTCAGCTTCTCCCCATACAACCCGGGACTGCTCACATCATCAGGCTCTGGACACATCAAGTAAAGCACACAATGAATCCTCCTAAAAACCCTGTAAAAAAATGTTTTATACCTAAAATTTATACCTAATTTATGTTTTCAAATAGGATACAAGCAACGTTTTCCCCTTCTCTCTCTCAGGTTCTGGAAAATGGCCAGCACATTTACAGGTCTTAAATTGCAAGGGCTCATGGGACATTTTGGGAAAACGTCAGCGACTGATATCGAGGGCTACGTGGAACTTCCTGACGGAAAGGTCTGTGCCCGGCCGTCCTGACAGGTTGGGTTTGCGTAAATGTGTGGAACAAGACTTTTTTTTAGTTTACAGCCGCGTTTTGTCCGAGATTGTTTTTGACAAATTCCGTTTGCAAGGTCAAACTTTCAATCTTCGTCTCCTCCTGTCAGGTGGTTTCCGGCTCAGACTGGGGCAACTTGCTGCTGTGGGACGGGAATGCCATCAAGGTGGAGATTTGTCGCAAGGGGGGGCGGAACTGCCACGCTGGGATGGTCCAGCCGTTTGCCCTGGAAGACGGACAGCTGATGACGATTGGCTATGATGGAGTGGTCCGGGTGAGATCCTTGCAGTGACGTACCTTCCAAATGCTTCACTTTTAGAATTTTTAGAACATTTCTTGTGTATAAATATCTTCTGAAGGCAGCAGCATTCATCCTTAAAACATTGTCACATTATATTGACATGCATTGAGACGTGTGTTCCTCCAAAGGGAGTGCAGGTGAATAGTTGGCTCTACTTTGTGTCGGACAGGCATTAATGGATACGTCTGGCATTATTCTATACTATGCTTTTCTACACCAAAAGCAACAATGTAAATCCATCCCTCAATACTTTTTGACTTCCCTGTGGCTCTCAGCCCCACGCCCACTGGTCACTACTGAAGATGTAAATGTTTAACACATTTGTGCCTGAAGACAAACCTGAAGAAATGTTCAAAATCGGTCAAACCGTTTGGCTGAAAGGTCTTTCTTATCATACTATATGTATTCTTTGGGCACACTCTTTGGGAATAGGGTTTCTTCCTCTATATTTCATAGGGAAGACATTTATTAAACACAAAAGTTCACCTCATATGTTAAGAATCCTGACTTTGTCTATTTATAAAAGTGCGTTGTTTCACGTGATCTAAAAATGTCAAAGTGGTCGTGTCAGATACTTGTCGTACCAGATTTCAAGACCTTTGTTTAGACCAATCAGAACAGATGTTGTAGCGTTAAAAAGAAACATCTCAGATAGTTTACAGTGTCCCTCTGCCCCCCCGCAGGGCTGGGACTTCGAGAGCATCGACGCTGCTGACTGTACCAGCGACAGCAGCAGGTTTGAGCTGGAGCCCATGAACGAGATGGTGGTGGGACACAATGTCTGCCTCTCCTCGGTGGTGAAGAGCTCCCTGCCCGACTCCTTCATCTATTTTGCTCAGGTCAGAGGGTACAAAGTCAAAGACCACTAACTACAACTACTTGTAATGCATGATCTGACCTGACCTCCATCAAGATTCCAACCCTGACCTCCCCATTATGTGCTCTTATAGGATACCAGCGGAGCCATCTGGAAACTGGATCTTTCATTCACGTACACGGTGAGTTCCCTGCACTGACTTTATTTTATGGAGAAGTAATGTCCATGTTATACTTTGTTGATTTAAGATGTGTACGATGCAAAGTAGGCCAGTTGTGGTGCCACTATCAACACTTCACCTCTTCACATCCCAGTAGAGTCTTCTACACAGGGAGGTTGACGGATGTTCTGAACACAATCAAGTATTTTACCTTTAAACATTTATATTACTGTCTTGAACAGAAAGTGCAGATAGTTCAATACAATACTCCGACTGACCTACATCTACTCAGAAAGCAACATTTAATAAATGCCTGTTTCCCATATAATCAAACAGAGAATGTCTTCTCACCCATCGGGTTTGACCGATTCTTCTTGTTACCATTTAGACACATTTGTGTTTACCATCAACAAAAGATGACTCTCATCAAACCACTTCATGACTCCAAATAACAGCTGATGTGTCGTCTGTGTGCGCAGACTCCTGATCCGGAGTGCCTGTTTGCCTTCCACACCGGGGCCATCCAGGGCCTGGACGTGTCGGGGAAGTCCCACCTGATGGCCACGACCGCTCTAGACCGTGAGAGCCACACATTTTCACACCCACACACACACACACATACACATGTACACACACACATACTTTAACAGGTCTGTCCCGGCTCTCCAGGGTCAGTCAAAGTTTTCGACTTCCTGGCGAAAAGAGAGCTTACGTCCAGTCACTTCAATCAGGGTGGAACTGCTCTCAGCTGGGCTCCACCTTTGGTAAGTGTGTCAATACGAAAATGTGTCATTCTAACGAAATATGACGCGTGCTGACAGAAAACTGACCTCTGGTGTCTTTAGGTGAACCAAAGTGGCAGTTTGCTGGTGGCCGGCTTTGAGGACGGGGTGGTGCGGTTACTGGAGCTGTACGACCCTCAGAGGCTGAATGTGGTCACCGGGCGCATCCCCAGAGGAGAGGCCAAGCTGCGCCTCAAACAGGCCTTCAAGCCCCATATTTCCCCTGTAACTGCTGTTGCGTATGAGCGAAATGGAGAGATCTTAGCCACGGGGGTAAGAGCTTTTCCAAGAAAACACCTGCTTTCGGGAAAACACAATTTTGAAATATTCTTGAAGGTTTGAAGGAATACATCTTTTGAGTGTCAACACTCACTACAGTCACTGTAATAGTGTACGTTTCTTTTCCTCCTTCGCCTCAGAGCTCCGACAGCACTGTGTTCTTCTTCACTGTCGGAGAGAAATACAACCCCATCGGCTTTGTCCGCGTCCCCGGGCCGGTGCAGGCGCTGGAGTGGTCGCCTCGCTCTCACGTAAGTCTGGTCTCAGAAAACCATATGCACCCAAACATCTATAATGTGTTGGAACATTATTGATTCTTTTACGATTCCACCCAGAGTGAAAACAGGCTGCTCATCCTGTGTCGGAGCGGTCACGTAGTTGAGGTGCACAGTCCTGATCCACAGGCCCAGACGCCAAAAAAAAAAGAAAAAACCTTCCAGCTGCCTGAACTGACCAGCAGATCCTTCAGGTTCAGGAGCATCAAGTCTCAAATCAAGGTCTGGGCTTTGTCTTGTATTTCATTTGTAGGCTTTATGTACTATAGATGTATTTTCCCTTACTTCATTTCCTTCTGTCTTTATTTAAATGTTTGTGGAAATAACTAACTCCATGTTGGTTTCAGACGATTTGCATTTCATTTGAGCGTTTGCGTATTTCAGAGAGACGAGGAAATCGCAAGACGTCAAGCCGTGAAGGAGAAGAAGAATAAGGAGAGAGAAGAGAGGTTGAAAGAATCAACGCAGGCAGACTTAGAGCCAGAAGAAGAAGAGCAGGAAGAGGAAGAGTTGCCCTCTATCTACATCCCCGAGACGCCAAGTCCTCTCTGCTGTGGCTTCTACTCACAGCCTGGACAGTTCTGGCTCTCCATGGTACACACACACACACACACACACACACACACACACACACACACACACACACA
>CALSBV010010773.1:1076898-1088748 GCA_943590825.1 Bovichtus diacanthus
AGACATTAATAACTAGGTTAATAACTTTAGGTTCAAGGAAATGACGTAGGCATTAATCACCTAAAATCAACTGAAGCAGACTACTTGTAAATCAATCAATATAAAAAAGTGATTTTTTTATTATTAATAACAATAATATTATTAAACTTTATATACATATATATATATATATATATATATTCAAAACAAAGTTACAAAGTGCTTTACAAGACAAAGGTAGAAATGAACTAACAATGACAAAAATTATTTAAAACAGTTTCAAAGTTGTACAACAAGTAAACAAAAATAAATGATATAACTTAACACTGTCCAAAAGTATTCAAATGTTCTTATCTTCACTTATTCTTTATTCCATCACTTCCTGATTTTATACAAAACGATGAAGCGATAACACTTTATCACATAAATAACCCGAGAGGACAGTTGGCTTTTACTTAAAGTTTCAATCAGTTTCTCTCCTTTCCTTCTCCTGCAGGGTGGCTTTGACTCCGGTTTCCTGTATCACTGTAAGTTCTCTGAGAAGCAGGACCAGGATCCGGTCCAGCGGCAGGATGAGCCCTTTGACTATCTGCCTGTCCACGACGCAGACGACGACCCCATTCGCTCCTTCACCTTCAGGTATCCTGAGGGAAAACTAACAAACCAATATCCTGTACAACAACAATGAGAATGATGCTCGGAGTATTTTCTTTTTTCTTCTTTTAGCTCGCAGTTTTAGTTTTACAGCACATTGGCTGCCTGGTTCAACCCCGTTTTCAGCAGAAGCAGGCAGCAAACAAACTCTGATAAACCCACAGTACATTACCTGCCCAGCACCAAATAGCAGACGGACAAAGTTAGCAACTAGCTGATGAAGACGGGAGAACATTTAGTGGTTACAGAGCCAAACATTTTTCACAGGAGCTCGTTCAGATCAAAACAGGGCTAAAAGAGAGTGAATATTGGACTTCCATTCATACATTTGACACAAACACAACACCAATGGGATGATACAGTAACGTTGCTCTGCGGCACCACTTTTACCTGTTTAAAGTTTCAGGTGTTCTTCAGCTCCAACAGGCAGCTGCTGCTCTGCGGCATGCACTCAGGCTTCATCAGGGTGTACCCTCTGCAGCCTGCCGACCACAGCCTCACCTCCATGCAGGCCTACTGGGCTCTCAGTCTCCACGACAACGAGTACGGACACCTGCGGCACATCCGCTGTAGCCATGACGACCACTTCGTGCTGACGGCGGGGGATGACGGGAACATCTTCTCCTTCAGCCTGCTCCCTCCAGAGGAGCTACAGAAGGGCCTGCAGAGAAAGAGGGCCAAGGTCCCTTCACCCAGGGTCAGTCCACGTCCACCACTGAAGCATCAAACAACTATTGGATGGATTGTCGTGACATTCATGTTTCCCAGGGGATGAATTTTCCCAGATTTATATGGCACATGACAAAGGGTCCCATGTTTCCCAGCTCTACATAAAACCTTTAGTTTACTTTAAACTGCTTGGCTGGACTGTAGAAATCATCACAGTTCAGATTTTTTTTTATGGGGCAAGAAAGTTAAAAGAAAATGTATGGACTGCATGGTGCGGGTTGGCCAAATGCATGGTTGTATGAAAAAGTAATATCATCTTGTTCACACATTGTTGGATCAGGTGGGTCTTGAGAATGAGGCGTTAGGCCAGGACATCGAGGACCCGGCCGCCTACAGGTGAGCAGGGATCATCTGGTCCTCCTCGTTCCTTCTCCTCACTCTGTTCTCATTTGTACAGTCGAGAACTACATTATTATTTATCGATTTTACATTTAGCTTCATCTATACTTTACTCAAGACACTCATGGAGGTTCTGTCTCCTCTGATGTTTTTAATGCCTCCAGCATAGAGACTGCGAAGCAGAAGGTGGAGAAGGACCGTCTGCGCCAAGAGGCCGAGCTGAAAATTGTGGCGAAGCGGAAGAAGCTGGCTGAGCTCCGGAAGAAGTTTAAACAGGTGCTGGACACCAACCAGAGCCTGCCGGAGCATGTTCATCTGACGCCTGCGGTACGGACTCACACACCGGGGTCACTGTCGTCATTCATGTTGTTTTAAATGTCTTTTCTTCACAGTCAAATATCTCGGAATTTTACAAATAGCCAAATGTTCAGTGGTGGAAACCGACTTATTCAGACTTCTAGAGGTGACCTTGTGTCAGTTTCAGCTGTAATCAAACCTTTGATGGGATTTTTTTTTTTTTTTAAATACAAGTAAGCTTCCTTACATGTAATTAATTATCTTTCAGCAAGTCTAGCTGGGGAAAGCAGGTTCCTCTAATCCCCCATCCCACCTGTTCTTGTTTACATGACTATATATATATATATAGTATATATATATATATATATATATACTATATATATATATAAACACCTTCACCTTTCAATGAGGGATAAAAAAGCTGGTCCCCACAAACTAAACCATAAACGTTTAGAATAAAGACTGCTATATTTAAGGTGAGGGTTTGGTAATTAACATTAAGTCTCCATTGAATGTTTGTCAGGGCATTGTCCTCAGTGTGTGTGTGTGTGTGTGTGTGTGTGTGTGTGTGTGTGTGTGTAGGAGCTGCAGCTGGACCCATGTTTCAGTGAGCAGGCAGAGAGGGAGAAGTCCCAGCGTGTGAGGGAGGTCAGAGAGCAGATGGGCTGGGAGGAGGAGCGCTGCAGCATAGGACTCAGCAAAATGCAGGACTGGTACTAACTAAACACACACACACACACACACACACACACACACACACAGAAACACACGTACATCTAACTCATCCAATAGTCAGAAGGGTTAAAACATCTTACTTCCTGTATCATTAACTTAAATATAATGGATAAAACATTTTTTACAATTAAATAAATGTGTCTGTTTATCATTTGTGGGATTTATTTTCTTTTTAGGTGTTTGGATGTTATTTTGCTGTTTCTAGAGAGACATTGGTTGATGTTCATTCTTTCCCTAGTAGTTAGGAGGTGAAGACACCTGGGCTCCAGAATCAAACCCTCCCCTCTTGTGTTTGTTTTCAGGTTCAAGGACTCTGTGGGGGCCATTGTGGTCTCTGTGGTCGCCATCTGCACCGACCACAGAGTCTCCACCTACTCTCTGCCGACACTCGCCGACACTTCAACCCAGCTCAGACATCAGAGGACACTCGACTTGCCTGACAGAGTCGGAGCCGCTGCGCCAGAACGCAGAAAATCCCGAGCTGAGCCTGCAAAAGACAGCAGCATCTTGGAAGGTAGGAAAGTGTTTGTGTGATTGTCTCACCTGTCAAAGACGTGCTTGACCTATCACCTGTATGTGTCCTTCCAGAAGAGGGGGTGCTGCGCCCGCTGGTGGCTCCTCCGGCACGGATAAAGCTGAGAGATCGGCAGGTGGAGAGGCTCCGAAAGGCTGCAGAGAAAGCTGAACAAGCTCGAGCCAAGATAGAGAAGAGGAAGCAGGAGTGGGCACAACTGTGAGTGTCATGTCCAACTTAGTGCTCTGGGCTCAAATTACATCGACATGGCATTCTGCATTTTGTTTCATGGTTAAGGAGTTTCCTACGATGGCGTATTAGGGCCGTTGTAGGTAAAAAAACTAAACAATTAGGAGGCCAGGGTAGGGGTGTAATATTCAGAGCAGAAAACTCAGAATTCCTAGATTAAAGTCGCAAATTTAGGAGAAAAAAAACTTTTTTCTTGTAATCTCAGAGATTAGAAAATTGTAAATTTTGTGATTTTTTTTTTGCTTCGTAAAATTGGAATTAATCACCAGTATTCTAAAAAAAATCTATTTAAAACAATGCAGTACCAGATTGACCCGCTAAGGGTGTGCGGGGGCAAACAATGAGCCGTGGACGTCTACTGTAACTATTGTGATGATGAAATCACAAATCTGTGACGGCTTGTCGGTGTCTCAGCTACGCAGAGAAGCCAGACGAGAACTGCGAGGATCCGCACGATGTGCAGGCCATCCGCCAAGCCAAGGAGAACATCGGAGACCTAAAACTCAAGTCATCAAGTCAACACTTCACGGTGCCGAAACACCTGAGGATGAACACTGAGAGGAAGAGAGCAGAGCTGATAGGCCTGGAGGAAGATGTACACACACACACACACATTAATGAATTACGTAAAGAACCATTAGCTGCATGCATAGCAGATTGATTTAACGTGTCCGTCCATCACCAGATCCGTGAGAAGAAGGTGGAGATGAATGGACGGATCGTGGCGTTGCGGGACTCCAAGGTCCGCCTGGTGTCTCAGTTGCGCGCTCAAACTCAGCGAGTCCTGAAGGTCCAACAGCGTCTGGCGGCCAATCTCCACCGCCCTCCGCCGGCCCTGCCGACCATGCTACCAGAGGAAACCCCAGAGAAGAGGCTGTGTTACAGCCGCGCTACCCTGGAGCGATACCGGCTTCTGAGGGAGCAGAGGTACAGGAGCCAGGATTTGGTTTGACCCGAGACCAAGTGTAGACTCATACAAAAGTAGAGAAAATGTTTTCTTTTCAGATAAAAATAGAAATGATTACACAACATTTACAAAGCAACCACAGCTAATGACAGAGCGACGGCCCCGGAATGCGTTGATTAGCCTACTGATTTTATTTCTTTATCTATTTTTTCAAACAGGTTCCACACCATGGAGCAGGAGGAGCAGGAGGAGCAGGGGGGAGCCACAAGTTTATTAGAGCAGCTGGAGAAGGAGATGGAAGGAGAGGAGGGAACAGAAGAAGAAGAAGAGGAGAGAGAAGAGGAAGGGACGCCCTGTCTGTCAGCGTTACCTGTAACCAGAGAAGAAGAAGAGGCGGGAGTGGAGGAAGGAGCAGAGCTGAGTGACCTGGAGGAGGAGCTCCAGAGGGAGGAGGAGATCAGACTGCTGCACGAGCAGGACTCTCTGCTGGAGCAGGTCTGTTGTGTTTTACATTAAACAATGACTCCTTGATCCTTGATCCACGTCCACGTGAATAGGGTGACACGCATACACCTAAATGTGTATTTTGGATGTTTTCTGTCTATAATCCTGAAAGAAGACGCAAAATAGTCCAAGCGGTGTCTCGCCCTAAATGTGTAATCATAAACAAAATACCTTCTGGACTCTCCTGGACATCAACATTTCTTTACTCGTCAGATGGAGAGTTCCACGTGTCAGTTTGACGCGGAGGTCCTGCTGCTGCGTCACCAGAAGCTGCGTCTGGACTGGCAGCTGAAGATGGCAGACCTCCGTCAGCTGACGCTCTACCAGGAGCTGCTCATCCTCAAGGAGTTCGAGAAGCGGGAGGACAGCCTGCATGAGAAGCTCGAGGAACGCATGAAGGAGGAGATGAGCATCACGGTGGGAGAGAGTTCATATTCATGTGGGCTGCTTCATGTTGATCTGTTTAAAGGGCCGGACACAAAGTTATTAATTCTCTGCACCAGTGTACCATCGGAAAAGAATGAAAATCACCTTTTAGAGGTATTTTAGTAACTTAGTACATTTACTCAGATACTGTACTCACTACAATTCTGTAGTACTTGAGTATTTCCATTTTATGCTACTTTATACTCTAGTTCTATTGCATGTTTTACTCCGTTACATTTATCTAAAAGCTGTATTTACTAGTTACTCCGATCAAGATTTTACATAAAAACATATATTTAACATTTAATCCAGTTAATAATCCAGAGGTCTGAGTTGTTAGCTGTTCCACCAAAGAGACATTTCCCCTCTAAACTTCTCCCAGTGTTTCACAAATAAAGGTTAAAGAGGTAAAGTTGTCCAACATTTCACAACATTTTCTCTTTCTCTCCTCTCTGTCTCTGTCTCTCTCTCTCTGTCTCTCTCTCTCTCTCTCTGTCTCTCTCTGTCCCTTCCTCCCCCTCTCTCTCCTCTCTCTCCCTCTCTCCCCCTCTCTCCCCCCACAGTCTAAGCTGACAGAGTGCAAAGAACAGCAGGAACTGAAACGGGGAGAAATAGCCAGGCTTCAGGAGAGAGAGAGAGCTCTTGTCGCCGTCTTCCGCGCCTCGCTGGGCGAAGAGAACAAGTTTGAAGAGTTTCTGACCAAAGTCTTCAACAAGAAGATCAAACGTGTGAAGAAGAAGGAGCAGGCGGGAAATGAAGGTGAGAGGAAGAGAGGGCGCACTATGTGACAAAGTGCGACCGTGTGTGTGCCAACATGTGTCCTTTGTCACCTGAATGTGCATCTGCAGAAGAAGAGGACAGTGAGGAAGACTCTGATGAAGACGATGAGTGGGATGATGATGAGGATGACTATGACAGCAGCTCAGAGAAGGGAGGAGCTGGTCTGGACAACAGTGTTTGCCCTCCAGGTCAGTGTTAAATATTCTAACCCTCTTCTTATTCACAGATTTGAGTGACGCGTGTGTGTGTGTGTCTCAGGCTGTGAGTTAGGGTTGTTTGAGAACACACTGCAGCTGCGTGAGCGTCGGCAGGACCTTGAGGAGCTGCTGGCGGAGGAGAAGAAGAGCGCTGAAGCTCTGAAGAAGGAGTGCGACACCCTCATCATGAAGGTCACACTTTTCCTCTGACGCGGTTTACTCTCTTTCCACGTGCTCTTTTTGTCACTCACATCCTGGTACGCGTTCGTGTGTGTTTTATTTCTGCTCGGCTCTGTAGGACAAATCGGTGAAGAGCAGTTTGAAGGCAGCGGAGGACGACTTGGAGTTAGTCAACAGGGAGAAACAGCAGAAAATGAACGACCTGGATGTGGTGGTTCCTCTGCAGCTGCACCAGGTAAACAGCCCAACACGGAGGTTAAAACAAAGGTTCTGGTCCACAGACATAAAATACATAAAATGTGATATTTAGTTTATCATTTTACGTGCACATAAAATAAAAAATGAAACGTTCCATTTCAAAATTGGCAGACCTGGCCTTCTATACAAATACTCCACCTGTGTCTCGTGAAACCCTTCTGACAAACCCGCGCTTTAAGTTTATTAGGTAACTGTTCTCTCCCGTCCTCCTTCTCCATTCGTCCACCAGATTGAGTTTGTTGTTGACGGCTCGGTGCCGTCCGACCTGAGCTCAGCGCTGGTGGTGGACATGAAGGAGCTGAACAGGCTGCAGGAGCGCATCAAGCAGTTGCAGGCGGAGAAGAGCCAGCAGAGAGATCTGTACTGTGACGCGCGCAAGGAGTACGTCGGGCTCATCCACGACCGCAAGGAAATGGCCGCCAACATCCAGGGTAAGACCCACGCAGGCCAACACCCGGGCCGGGTGAGCTCGAGCCTCTGAGACCCCTCTGAAGGTTCAACGTGTAACGTGAAGCCACATTAAAGTGACATTCTTAGAAACTGATCTGTGCGTTGGTGTAGTGCTGGAGAAGCAGTGCAACGAGCTGATGATGACGAAGTTTGGGAGGCTGGTGGATCTGGAGGCTCTGCAGACGCTGTCAGGGAACAGGAAGCTGGAGGAGCTCAAGCAGGAAAAACTCCTCCGAGAAGCCGCACACGCCAAGGAAATCAAACAGTGGGATGTACGCTGACCCGCGTGTGTGTGTGTGTGTGTGTGTGTGCTATTTGTGAGATATCTGAACCTCCTCTTTAAAGTTTTTTAAATTTTCATATCATTTTTTAAAACAACTTAGATTGGAGTAAGTTTATTGATCTTGTTGTGTGTGTGTGTGTGTGTGTGTGTGTTATTCAGGTGAAGGTAGAAGAGTCGCATCAGGCCCTGATGGATGTGACCAGGTATAACACAGAGCTTCTCCTCCGCAAGAAGAGCCTCTTCGACCGGATGGGAGAACTGGAGCATAAACTCAACGCTAGGCAGAAGAAAATGGTATTTTTGGGATTTACAATGTTAATAAGGTAGTATCAAACTTCCCTTTTGTACATTACATTAAATCTGTACATCATTAGTTGTTTGCTGCCATATTAATGTTCGGAATATCTTATTGAGAACCTGTTCATATAGTGTTTGCTCTTACACCTTTGTCTGTCAGATCCAGATTTAAACCCAGGACACCATGTCAGCACTTTTAGCCTGTGCACACCTGTCCGCCTGTAAACGTCCTTTTCATAGACGTGTGTTTGTGTGTATCCAGGGCAGACAGTTCCAGGACCACAGGAGACGTGTGGACCAGGAGGAGATTCGGAAGCTCCAGGCGCTGGTGAAAACACAGTCGCAGCAGGCCGAGGCTCTCAGGAGAGAGATTGGCCTCCTGTCTCGCAAAGGAGGCCACGTCCTGCCTCCCCGCCTGCCCCCGCTGCCCCCCCACCTGCCCCCTGAAGGGGCCGTTCGTCCGTTCAGACAGTCTAAAGCACAAAACTCAGCCAGCAGACACGGAGCTAATTGACACCTACGCAGTCACGGTATAGTGAGAGAACTCTGCTGACGTGGCACTTTGGTATTCTTAAAATAAAGAAATACTACAGTTTGGCGACTACTGTGTTTGTTTATAATTCAAAGCTGTGTACTTAAATTATCCCAAACTTTTCCAGCAATTTTCAAACCCAGAAAAGTCTGTAATTTTCATGGAGGGTCATTAGGTCGCCTGTAAAGGTGATGTGCACCCTGTGGTTGTCTGCCAGAGGCTTTCACACATCGACGTCTCAGATTGTCCCAATGAGGTAAACTGTTGTTGTGAACTACTTAATAAAACTTTATCAAGTCAAATCTAATTTATTTGAGTAGCCCGACAACATATCAAAACATTAGCATGTGAGAAAAAGACATTAAAAGGTCAAAAACTAGAACCAGAAATAATTAAAAACTCGAAAATGAGACAAGTTAGGTAAATAACCAGCAACTGTGAGTCACCAGGGGGAAAGTAAACCAATGGGGACCCCTGGTGGGAGGACACAGACATGACACTGCACTCTATCACTCATGAGGAAACTAAACTGGAGGTAATGTGGCAACACAATGAATATGGCAATGTTGTGCTTTTCTTTTAACGAATAACAGCAGTGGGTTCATAACTAGGGAACAGTCTTATAGCCTCTGGGAGACAAATGACCAGTTTTGGATAAAATAAGCAAATTGACGACAAGGTGAAGACTGAAAAAGGACTTTTTCACAGCAGAGTGGACTTAATGACGAGTCTATACCAGTAAGACACATTGGAGTGACAGTGTGCCAGCATGCACTATACAAGCCAAAACTTAGCCATCCTTAAATAAACTTATTTACACTTGTGCTTTTCTCACTGTGACCTATCAAAATATCTCCCTGGGCTTTAGGAAACTTTAGGAAACTCATTCCTGGGAGTTTCAATGTGGCCATGGATTAAGTTTACACTGTGGGCTACAACTCGAGCCACATATTTTAGCCTATATATTTGTTTATATCTTGGCAAATTACCATTAAAAGTATGCCGAATTTGCTATTTGCTATTTTAGGGAGTTTTTCCTTGTGAGGGTCTAAGCACAGAGGGTGATGTATCCTGTGCAGTCTGTAAAACCCACTGAGACAGATGTATAATTTGTGATATTGGGCTGTATAAATAAACTTGATGATTTGATTTGCTATTAGCAGTTCCAGGTTGCTAATTAAAAATTAAAAATGTGCATCATGATTTCAGATTTCACTGAGTAAAGTAGCCTCCTACATTGGTGCCGTGCTCATGTCGGTCCTGTTTAGGGTTAATTTGTGTAATATTAATAATTATAAGTAACTTCCAAAACATCTGGTCGGAGAGAAGAGACAAAGCTAACAGGGAGAACAGGAGGTCATCGGAGGCGTTCCAGAGGTGTTAAACTACAGACACCACCCACATCCTTTACAGCCCTTCACCCTCATGTACAGTGACACCGTCATTAGTCCAAAAGGTACATTCTCTGTCACTCGTCCCTCAAACAGCTGGCTCTGATTCAGAGTGATTATAACCATTTACCATAAATACTTAGCATTTTACACCATCAGCTTTCGCTCCAGTTAACCATTTGTTTCCATTATAGGTAGGTGACAGAATTACATAGCCCTAATACAGATACCGAAACTACACCTTTTAATACCTTAGAGAAAAATAAGCTTTTGTTTCTTCTTTTAACACAATGGAGCTAATGTCTGAAATGAATCAGAGTTGAATTTTGTCTCTTCAATAAAGAGCTGGACATAACTTATAATAATATTTTCTGACTTATTTTTTTGAAATGATGAACTATCGGATCAAAGAACAAGTAAAACTTTTTTTTTTTTTTTTTTTTTAACACTACAAATCTGACCAGACTTTAGATTGTAATTAGTTAAATTGATTGATTGATTACTTGATCGACAGAAAAACAATCTGCAACCAAATTGATACATTTTTCACAACTATTTTCTTAGCAAGGATTTAAAGCTTTTCTAATTTGTTTCATTGTAAATTGAGCTTCTTGGTTTTGGACAACACAAGACATTATCTGGGAGTTTGTGACTATTTTATAGTCCAAACTCGAGTAATTGAAAAAATAATTTGCCTTTTATTCATTAATGAAAGTCAGAGTTAGTTGCAGGCTAACTATACAACTTGGCACAATACAGCTGTACAAGAACTTTGAATTTAATAAACGTAATAAAATAATGATTTAAATAAGGACATTTCTAATCAAGAACAAGTAATCAAGACTATAACTCTGACCAAACATTTAATGGCAACTTTTGCTATTAGACCGTTTTCGATGTATTATGGACACTTTTCAATTGGTACAAAAAAAAAAAAAAAAATGCTCCATCCCCAACAGAAAACAACAGAAGGTCCGTTTCCTCTGTGTCTCCACCCTGTCCTCCTCCACCCTCCATGTGCTCTCAGGGAGCAGCCAGCTCCTGCAGCAGACTCTCCTTCTCCCGCTGCAGCTCCACGATGCTCTGCTTGTTCTGCTCCAGCCGGTCCTCCAGCCACTGCAGCAGCGGCCCGCTCACCGCAGACATCTGGCTGCACAGGTTCTTGGTGAACACCGAGCCGTTGTGGATCTTTGTGACGGGGTCCAGGTGCGCCAGGCTGTGGATCTTGCGGTAGGTGTCCTGCTCCTCCTGGCACAGGATCCGCGGCAGCTCCACGGCCGACTCCAGGCACACCTTACCGATGGCCTCGCGGGGCACGACGTGGATGGGGATCTCCACCCGCTCGTACTCGGAGCCCTTCTGCGCCTGCACGGACTGGAAGCAGGTGTAGAGCACCCGGCCCGTCTTGGTGTTCTTGTCCTCTATGAAGCAGGAGAAGATGAGGCCCACGAAGCACTGGTCCAGCATCTGGTACATGGCCTGCGTCCTCACGTCGACGTGGGAGGGCCACACGGTGATGTGCGGGTGGGAATGGTACCAGCCGACCACCCGCATCGGCCTGCCGGTCATGTCGGCCAGCCGCTCCGCCTCCGTGGAGGCCGCCGACAGCTGCTCCGGGGAAATCTCCACCCGGTCCTTCCGCTTGTCCGAGCGGCGGAGGATGATGACGGAGTGGATGTGGACTATCCGGGTGGTTTCCACCTCTCCGATGCACAAACCCATCACCTCTTCTTTTTCTGTGCTTAGCGCGTGATTCATGCACACGAGGAAGGCGTCGGACTCCAGGTGAACGGCAGTCACCGCCATAATGTCTTCTAGGCAGGTGTAAACATAAACAGCGGCGCTTCACTTCCGTGTTCAGAAGTGCTGCGCAAAAAACATTCCGTAGTGGTGCAGGCGGCTCTTCCGTCGACTAATGGTTCCGCTTATTTTTCTAGTGTTATGGAAGAAAGTTGATATTTTGAATGAATGAGACTGGAACTTAAATGTTATTCACGAGGTTATCTTGGTAAAATATGTTCTGAATCTACTGTGATTCGAATTTAATTCAATTAAGAATTAAATTCTTCAATCAATCAAAAATTACTGTTTTACAAACTGTTTAAACCTGTGTGTGTGTGTGTGTGTGTGTGTGTGTGTGTGTGTGTGT
>CALSBV010010773.1:1089148-1102094 GCA_943590825.1 Bovichtus diacanthus
AGTTTGTCTCTGGCCTCTGACACAGCGGCAGTCACATCCTCGAAGTAGCGTAGAGGACGGATATTGATGCTCGGCGAGTCTGCAGCCTCACTAAGACGTGACAGCGAGGGGTAATCGTGGAGGAACTGGGAGTGATCCTCTGTGTGTGAGAGCTTCTCCAGCTCCGTGTCTTTCCTCCTCAGCTCCGTGATCTCTTGCCGCAGCTTCTCCTGAATCTTTATGGCCCGACTCACTTCACGTTTCTGCTGAGACCTGATCTGCTGCTTCACATCAGAGCTCCTATTCTTGCTCAGATGGACCAGCTGAGCGAAGATCTTCTCACTGTCCCTCACTGCTTTATCAGCGGAGAGATTGATGGCCTCCACCTCCTGCTGAAGCACCTTCACATCTTTCTCTCTGCTCTGGATTCTCTGCTGGATGTTTTGCCGACTCCCCCCGAGCTCCTCCTGCCTCTCAGTCCTTTCTGTCGAGGCTAAGACAGTGTCGTGGTCTTTGTGTTCCTCCATGGTGCAGAGAATACAGATGCACTGCTGATCAGTGCGGCAGAAGATCTTCATCACTTTACCATGACGAGCACAGATGTTCTCCTGAGGCTTCTTGGAGGGGTCGACCAGCTTGTGTTTTTCAAAGGCAGGGGATTCATAGTGAGGCTGGAGGTGCTGCTCGCAGTAAGAGACCAGACACTGCAGACAGGACTTGAGAGCCTTCAGCTTTCTCCCCATACAGAAATCACATCCCACATCTTCAGGTCCGGCATAGCAGTGATCAGCTGGAGCAGCTTGGAGCCCCGTCTTCTTCAGTTCCTCCACTAAATCTGCCAACATGGTGTTTTTCACCAGGGCAGGCCTCGGTCCAAAGGTCTGTCTGCACTGAGGACAGCTGTGAATCTTTCTCTGATCCTCTTCATCCCAGTGGCTTCTAATACAGCTCATACAGTAGCTGTGTCCACAGGGAATAGTCACAGGATCCCTCAGCAGATCCAGACAGATTGAACAGCAGAGTTTTTTCCGATCCATCAGGTTGTGTTGCTGCGCCATTTCACCTCTCAGAGAATGTGAAATAGTTTCACTTTCTCATGCGAGATAAAAAAAACAACAAAAAACTGAGAACTGATCCAAACCAAAGTCCAGTTCCCTTTCTTCATGTTTGCTCGCTGATCTGCAGTGAATGGAGCTTCACTTTACAACATGTTGGTCACACTCGTCTGTACTGGCAGATCTGCGAAGGAGGCAGGAAGCAGGAAATATGTGGACTGAATGGGACTGGCCGTGTTAGACAGCAGGAAGAGAAGGGAGGGCTTATCACGCTCCCAATCATTGCACGGAGTCGGGCTGTTTCCGTGAGGCACATTAAGACAAGAGCATGGGACACAAACAGTGGTGGGGGAAGTACTACGAAAGTGTACATAGTTACATTCCACCACTGGTCATAAAACTGGTCCAACATAGCAACACTTTTTACTTAGAGTTCCCAATCAAAACCAACCCGAGTTACATTATAGCTGGATATGTGGACTTGCAGCATTCACTACACTTTGGTCTGTGTGGACTCACTTCATCGCCCTGCTCAGAACCTCGTCATGTCCGACTTTAGTGCTGACACAAGTGAAACGTGCTCCACACACTCATAGCTTATTAGCATGACATGCTCTTATAGAAAAATCGAGTTCAGTTCAGTTCACTCTGTCCATTAAAAAGGGCCGGTGCTGTTTTTGCTTTAGTGAATGATTTACTTATAAGAGTGCAACGGACTGTGGCGCTGAGTGCTGATTGGCCAATGAGAGCGCACTGCATCCCGCTAGGTGCTTTTTGTTCTGCTTTATGAAAGGCGTCCGTGCAGCCCGTCAGGAAAAGGGAAACAGTTAGGGCTGTTTTCAACCATTTGTCTCCACTTCTGCACCCTCAGCTTGTGTTGGGCTTCTTTGTCATGTCTGTGCTTCACCACCACGTGTCCCCCTCGGCTTGATATTCATTCAGAGCCAGTCAGCATCTGTTTCATATTCCCAGGCTGTTTAGTTCAGTGGTTTTTCTTTGCAGCTCCTGACTTTGTGTCTTGTGTTTGTTTAATGCAATTGTTATTTCCACAGTGGAGAAAGATGAACTAATTTAACAAAGGTAACATTACCTTAGAGCTAAACTATTGGCATTCCATCATCTATCAGCTAACATTAAAGCTGAACTACGGAGGAACAACGTGCCGAACATGGCCCTGGTGACCACCGAGCTCATGACAGTAAATTCATCATCTAAAAGCCTTAATTTTGTTAATCTGGCAAAATGGATCATTAGGTCTTCTGAGCTCATTGCAGATCAAAAATATTAATATTACCAATATTTTTTTTTGTTTTGCCTTGTCCTAATTAGACGTATAAGCTGTCATTTGTATCAAATTCGAGCTAGAAATGATAGGTTCTTTATTATATAGTAATCTAACAGAGTTATACCCTAATTAGACAGCATACACCTAAATTATGCTGCATCAGAAAACATATTACATTACATTGTAGTTCATTTAGCAGACGCTTTTGTCCAAAGCGACTCACAATAAGTGCAAACAATCATGAGGATACGACTCCAAACAGCGAGAATCTTCTAATTACATTATCTTCAAAGCTAGCATATGAGGACTATAGTACCAAACTATACTCTATAGGGATCCTAACGCACGATCAGACACCATGTTGTTAGATCAGAGACTCACTAGCAGTCAAATCTGGTCGCTCGCAGCCTAGATGTTCTTCCTGTGGAGTTGTTTTGTCACCATCCGCCCACAGTAACATTGTGGAAGCTGCCAGGACATTGCAGCTGCATGTCCCCACTGTAAGACCCTCATAAATATCAGCTATTTGCTTTAATGATTGTTCTCAATGAAAACGCTGTGCTGCTCTAGACTGTTTGACGGAGTGAAAGTGACGCCTTGTGTTGGGGAGCTTAAGTGTCTTTGTGCTTGACACCGACGTATTTCAATTTACTGTAAGAATTAGCTTACCACGAGTCTTACATTATGCGCCTCAGTCAAACACGTCAGACTCCAGCGAACTGCACAAACAGTCCATAAATACATTTGTTGAACACCACATGTGTGTTTATCTAACCAATCAATCAATTAGCCGTTGTCGTCCAGTGATGCTATTGAGGGTACAGAGATCTGAACAGTGACCAGTCGTCACACCAACACAACTTCAACAGGCCTGTGGGTTTTTGGTATGGCTATGTGATTTCACTTTAGATAACAGTGCAGTCTTTTTTTCTAATATGTCACAAATGAGCCTCTAACAAGTTGCCCACAGAGAAGGCAAAGTGAACAGGCCAGTGAACCCGTCCTCCTTGTATGACTGCTTTTCTTTGTGCTTCCGAGGGACAAAGCCATGACTCACTTCAGTGTTCGACAGTTCAGCCGCTAACTTTCAACGCTTGTTCGAATACTTGTTCCTGGAGCTCAGTTTAAAAGTTATACAGGTCCAATTTCTGCCATTTGATACCATCAAAGTGACATGTAAAAGGTGAGGGATACGGGTCATTCTGAACCCAGATCATCATTAACTGCATGAAGTTAGAAAGGAATTTATCTAGAAAGACTTGGTTTACTGCAAGAATTGCGTCGCAGTGGGCCTTACATTTCTTGAAATGTGCTTAAAGAATTCAAACCGGAAAGTAGAAAACATACTCTTGTGTTTGTCAACGAGACCCTTTGGTAAACACAAAGATTACGCTTTTTTTTCTCGACAAGGAAGTGGATCCTTTGGGGGAATTTTCGAACGTTAATGTTGACAGACAAGAATGAAGAACGGCTCACAACAAAGGCGTTCTTACAACTGTATTTTGAATCCTATTTCATGCATGGAAAATTGTGGTTTGCATAATGGTTAGTTAAGAGTGTCTGTGCACACTTGAAGTAGACAGTTGCATGCCAGCAAATTGAATGTAGTCTACAGCATAAATTAACATAATGCGACACTTGTTTGCTTTTGAACCTGAGTAGCTTGAGGTCACTTAGATGATTACTCCAACATTCTCCAGAGACAAAGACAGCATATCTCAACTAGTGGCCAGATTGCCATGCATTTTCTGGGGATAGCATAGTCATGGGTCTTACATCGCAGATGAGAACCAAATATATCAAGAATCATAATTTTTGGGAAATTTATACAAGATGACCAAACTTTTTTTTGAAAATTCTGGCATTCAGAGAGGATGCATTTGCAGGAAGTCGAGGAAGGAATAGCTAGTAAACTGTAGGCTGTGATAGCTAAAGTTGTAACTCGCAGACCCACTGATGCTCTGCACTCTGGTCTTTATATAGTGTTGGGGGAGGAGTTATGTTAATGATGCTCCAGCATCACTGAGTCATGATTTCAGACACAAAAAATGGTCTAATTCCACAATTCAGTGCTACATAATTTACAGTCATAGTCTTTTCAGATGTCATTTTCCAACATGTATAATGTGTTTACAAAGAAATCTCTAATTTGACTTTACGCCGACTTCAATGCAAAACAAACATGCACAAACTCAGATCCACAAAGGAATCATTGCACATGGTTTATCATTACACTACTGTTTAACGAGCCTGGCAGGTCTTAAAAAGACGTTATCAGGCTGCATTATGGGTGTAAGTGTGGGATCCTGTGTTTTTCAAGCTTGACTCCTATTAGTGATTACAATGAGGATATTCCAGCCACTGCTGCTTTAATGTCCATTCTTTATCTAATCGTATCTCTCATAATCTTACACCACATAAAGATGCATCCGCATTGTGGTGAAGTGACAGGGAAGTGGTTGTGAAAGACTAATTCCAATGGTCAGTGTTATCCAAGTGTGTCACCCTATATAACTGACCCTGCAGGCTTATGTTACATGTTGAGAGATGTCCACCTTAACACTTAACACCCTCTGCACAAAGTGATGAGCTTATAAATGTGTCTCTCTACTCACTGCCGAGCTGTGCAGCAGTGAATGATAATGATAATGATTATGTAACTTAATGAAAATTAACACATCCTTCTTTTGCAAATTGCAAATATGTTTGAACTGGATAAACATGCCATCGGCAGTGACAGCCCAGTAATACCATATTTACAGAGGTAATATAAAGCTGTATAATTTAATTTGTAAGTTTCGGTTTATCTGCTGTATATTCTCATCCTTATTTTAACTGCCAGTCACTCTGTTATCTGACTTTTAAAACGCCCCACTGTTACATGATTAGACCTCCAGACAAATACAGGATAAAGTTGCCTCGAGAAAACAGTCTTACAGGAAGTGTGTTGAGTTTGCCCTTCAAAATAAAACACTCATGTTACACAAGTTATACCAGGGGCTCAAACAGAGTCGTATTTTGCATGTAGATGCTTTTTTTTTAAACTGTTTTAATGTATTAATGAGTTTTAATGAGACAAGCTTGTGCTTTTAGGCCACATTCATTAAATTGACTTGATGATCAAGGAGGATCTACTTTTTTCAAAACGTGCTTTTCATAGCATATATTCCACAATGTGAATTACAAAAAGAAGCAAAGTATTTTTTGTTGACATTTCATAGACTAAATTAGTCCAATTTTAGTCTTATTAACATGGAGAACAAATACTGTTGTTATGTACCTTCGAGACTTTTTCAGTAACTGTCTTGCAACTGCTTTAAACCAGTCAATAATAATGAATAATCAATTATACATTTGATTTCTTACGTGTAACTATTTCATTATCTACACCACTGTCATTCTCGCTGTCTTCCCAAATTGTCCTTTTATTTTATTTTGAAGGCAGCACGTCTCACGTTTCCGGACATATGTTGTGTAACCTACCGCTTCTGGACCGGGTGAGTTACATCACGCAGATGTGTTTAACCTGGCACGAGCCGCAGTGTGTGAGGTGAGCCGCGCGAGCTCCTCTCCACAGAGTGTCACCACCGAGTGTCTCCACCGGCTCCTCTCGCTGCTCCACAGCCGCAGACATGACGCTGTCTCTGGGGTGGCTCTCTGCGCTGCTCGCGGGTGTCTTCTCGGCTCATGTTTTGCAGAGACTCTGCTTCCCGTACTTCTGGAGGGACCTGCTGTTCCTGCTGAAGGTGATGAGGTACGGCGTGAAGCTGGAGATGTTCAAGCTCACGTCCAGCGTGCGCACGGTGTTGGACAGGTTCATCCAGCAGGCGCAGCGCATCCCCGACAAGCCGTTCGTTGTCTTCGATGGAGGCGTCCACACGTACCGCGACATCGAGCGACGCAGCAACAGGCTCGCTCATGTGTTCCTGGACAGCGTGAAGTTGAGGAAAGGAGACTGCATCGCCTTGCTCATGAGCAACGAGCCCGACTTCCTGTGCGTTTGGTTCGGGTTGGCGAAGGTCGGCTGCTCGGTGGCTTTCCTGAACACCAACATCAAGTCCAAGTCTCTGCTGCACTGCTTCAACTGCTGTGGAGCCAGAACTCTGATTGTTGGATCAGGTAAAACTCTCCTTTCATTGTTGTCATCACCGTTTCTACTCTGTGGCTTCTCATCATTTATGTGTGCAGCCCAATATCACACATTACACATTTGCTTAGACTTTACAATATGTGCAGCATTTGACACACACACGCACAAAAAAGAAACATAATTGTGGGGGAAAAATCTTTTTATTATAATATGACACCTACTATTCATTAGCTTTTGAATTGAACTTTATTTAACTTCCCCTTAACTTCTCATATCAGCAATAGTATAAGTCTGTCAATGAGTAGCTTTACACCCACAGAAAATATAATCTGCTTTATTCTTATCTCTGTATTTTAACATCATCAGCTTTCTTGATCCTCCACACAGGGATGTGTATGGCTGCTCAGCACTATACATAGACTGAGCTGCAGGTATTAGCACCATCTGGTTACTTAAGTAAAAGTAATGCTGTGAAAATAATCACAATAAATATGCTCATCGTACAGAATGGCCTCTTTCAAAGTGTCGTAATATATACCTAACGTTTCATAAACTAAGCAAATAATTAAAAAAATATTGAATAGATTTACTGATGATAAAAATGTTCATTAACTGCAGCCTCGTTTAATTGGTGTTTTTAATAAGCCTATTATATGTTTCTTGTATATTTATTTTTATTTTTTCAATTTAAATACTTACTCTGAAAAGCAATCAGCTGTCAGATACAGAAGTGGAGTCAAACGTACAATATTTCCCTCTGAAATGCAGCGGCGTAGAAGTACAAAGCGGACTCTAATTGAAATGCTCCAGTAAAGCACACGTACCTTCCACCTGAGCTACTGTCCACCACTGATTTATCGCCTCTACTTACAACACACATCCCTGCATTAGCCCAGATTAGCATCAGCTTCATTTAACCACGTAATGCGCACATTGAACATCAGTGTTGCATACTTTCACTAACGTAGATTGGACGTCTGAAATAGATCTTTCTGGTGCCCCCCTCCACATCATGGCATCCTTATTTGTGTCTCCTTTTTTTACACATGCATTGACTTGTATAAGATTTGAAATGCCTAAATAAGAGTCATAAGAGATGAAGTGTACACACACAGTGCCATGTGAAATGTGCACACTGAAATGCAGTTGTAGCTCATCACTTTTTGCATGTGCATGTACAGAGAAAAAAGACGCAAACTTGCATTGGAGAAGTTAGAACCAGCTAAAGTTTGTCTTTTTGCCTGAATTCTGATCAATAGATTCTAAAAAAAAAAATAGTTTTTGATTTAATTGTATGTTGATTGACTAACTAATTACTTCCTTTTAGATTTGGTTATGATCTCCAAATGTCCAGCCAGGTCGATTTTTTTGTTGTTTTCAAACTCTGCTCAGCTGTGTGGAGCTTCAGCGAGCGATTGTCGAATGTGGGAGACGGCTCTGAACTCTTCTGAACGCATGGTCGGCATTCTTCCATGTTTGATTAGAAGAATCCACTTTCTACGGTTAATAGGATCCAGCGTGCTACGGCCATGTGACAGGATGACAGATTATGCTCTGCCAAACAAGCATGATATTAGACGGGAGAGGGATTTACGGAATAGCTGGAACAGCCAGTCACTGATAAGAGCGGATGTGATGCCACATAAAAGCTCTGTTTTCATAGAAAGTGTCAACAGATTGTAACCTCCAACAAGGAGGTTAAGTTTGCGTTGTTTGTTTGTATTTTGGCAGGATTAAAGAGAAATACACCGCCCCGATTTTCATGAAACTTGGGGTGTAAGGTGTAAGGGTGTAGATGGGGCCATGGAAGAACCCATTCCATTTTGGTGTGGATCCGAACCACGGGGCGGACACGCGAACTATGTCTCACTTTCGCCCACACCTTCAGCACTGTTACATCCCGCAGCTTTACCTTCACTGTGGGGACCGTGCACTTCTCACTGTACTCCTCCCCCACGCGACGCAATACATTTTTGGATGCCATGAAATCCAAAGATTGATTTTGGTCTAAACTGGTTTTCTTGAGCTCGGGCTCAAGTGCTTCCTGCGTGGATCACAGCCATGTATTCCACCTGTGTGCAGAATGAGATGGAACAGTCACTCCAGTTTGGCTTTTCACAGCTTTTGCAAGCTTCGGGTCACGTGCACGCTGGTTCTCCTGCACGAAACTCGCTAATCAGGAGGCGAACGACTGCGGCGACGACCTGGACGTTTCAGCGCTACGGGCTTCGGCCCTAGAAGAAGAAGCCGCTCGCACGTTTGATATAATTCCTACTGTTAAGACAAAGCATGCTCTGCTCATTTATCATTTCACCTAACTATCCTGCTGCATTATAAATACTTCAGAGCTACAACAGCAGCCATTCCTCTGGATGTTATTCTTGTTTTTCCTTGTTGGGGATGGAGTAGGATTCCTAGATGTGTGCAGAGTAGATTTGCTTGAGTAATGATTCTAATCATCGCTGAGAGATGGCCCAGCAGTGCTAACATGATTCACAATAATGACCAACAGAGCTGCGTTATTTCTTTTTACGACTGTGGTTTGTTTACTCTGTGTCGCCTCAGTGAACACTCACGATCGCAGCATATTGTACCAACGTGTGTATTTTTGAATCACTGTACAAAGTCCCAGTCAGGAGTGGTGCTGCATTGTGAAATACTTATTATGTGCGTGACTTCAGATCCTATAATTGACAGCTAAAAAGTTGATAATTGAAAGATAAGTCGAGTTGAAATTTAAAAAAGAGAAAGTTAAAAGTATTATTCTCCTTCTCCCAGATTTAGTGAAATGTCTGGACGGCATCCTCAGCATCCTGCTGGAGGACAACATTCAGGTGTGGGCCATGAAGAGCCAGAGTGAGCACACGCAGGTGCACACTCTGCTGGACAAGGTGGATGCTGCCTCTGACCAGCCGGTGCCAGCAGCGTTGCGTGCCACCACCTCCCTCAAATCCCCCACCCTCTACATCTTCACCTCTGGAACAACCGGTGAGTGTTCTACGGCTCAGCGAGGAGCGACGTTTTGAATGTTAGAGCGTAGTTCATCATATCATCTTACTATAATGACCTTTCTGTGTGTGCATATGTGTGTGTATCTGAGTTTCGATCTACTTCACGCTTGCCGTGTGTGTTGCTGAGGACCCGAGGGAGTGCAGTGCTGCGCGTGAAGTTATGTGGATCAGCGGTTCTGTAGAAAATTTTGTTTTTTGCGCTAAGCCGTACAAATACAAATTAGTATCAGTTTCACCAACTTTATGCTGTTTCTTAGCACCTTCTTCTTTTTATTTCTCACAAACTTGACAATTTCAAAAATAAATTGTACACAAAACATTGACAAAAACTGGTATTTTGTGCCATTTTTCAACAATTCTCAAGGTAACGCTTGACACAACGTTGACTTGTGTGTAGGATCACTGTCCATCAGGACCAATATCTAGCTTCCTTTGGAGAGAAAAAAAAACACTTTCATTCTTAGAAGATAAGAATCTGTATTACTACATGAATCCATTTACCCACCTCTATTAGACAGCACTGAGAGGATGATTGTATATGTTTACACTTCTGCTTCTTCTTCTCCTTCATCCATAAAACTACTGTAAGATATTAGTAGAAATGTAATTGAATGCATCACTTGCCCCTTTGTTGTATTGTCAGAGGGAGCACATGGCCACTGTATGTACTCCCTCCACATGCTAACATTGGATTTAACAGGGCAACAATGAGCGAAAGTATCAGTTGTTTATTTTTGAAATATGGTGTGTTTGCATGTCCACAGGGCTCCCTAAGGCTGCAGTGATCACTCACCTCCAGAGCTTGAAGGCAGCAGCAGGGTTCTGGGCGTTTGGAGCGACCGAAGATGATGTGATGTACATCCCTCTGCCGCTCTACCACAGCGCGGCTTCCTTGATCGGTATAGGAGGAACCATAGAGCTGGGTAGGCCTCGCTATACGTCTACATGAGCCGTCCCTTTGTGTTCAGTGTGTAATTCTGAGCCACCTGCTCCAAAGAATTAGGGGCAGTATTTCACCTCTAAACTGGATCCATACAATCTCTCATGTTTTATATTTTGTTGTAGTAGTTTGGCATATTTATTGTCTTCAAAAAACCGGAAAACGACCGCATATTCGTCTCCTGGCAGCTGTGAGGACGAAGAGAGGGGGTGTGGGTGGCTTTCTTGTTTCTGCCACTTTGAAAATAATCCAATAAACAAAGTAGAAAACAGACACAGAACATGGCTGTAATAATTACAAGCGAGTCAGGCAGCTGTTCCTCTTCTCCCTCTGTACTGAGGTCAGGCTGGACAGAGCAGCTAGCTGTTAGCATGCTAACGTCAGTAGATATCTCTGCAACACACAGTCAACACTGTCACCTCTTCACACTCTGTTGACGACGTTAATGAAATGTTTTAAGTTTAAATTCTGGCATATCTTACACATTTAACCTTTAAGCAGGGTCCCCGTGGATCCTTAAAAAGGGTCAAGACATCTTAAAGCATAGTGTCCACGGAGCACAGTGTCCACGGAGCAGTGTCCACAGAGCAGTGTCCACGGAGCACGGTGTCCACGGAGCACGGTGTCCACGGAGCACGGTGTCCACGGAGCACGGTGTCCACGGAGCACGGTGTCCACGGAGCACGGTGTCCAGGGAGCACGGTGTCCACAGAGCACAGTGTCCCGAGAGCACAGTGTCCCGAGAGCACAGTGTCCAGAGAGCACAGTGTCCAGAGAGCACAGTGTCCAGACAGCACAGTGTCCAGAGAGCACAGTGTCCAGAGAGCACAGTGTCCAGAGAGCACAGTGTCCCGAGAGCACAGTGTCCCGAGAGCACAGTGTCCCGAGAGCACAGTGTCCCGAGAGCACAGTGTCCACAGAGCACAGTGTCCACAGAGCACAGCGTCCACAGAGCGCAGTATAACTGCCAAACAACGTGACCCCTTTAATTACTCGCTGTTTCACTTCAACTAGCTGCTTAATTGGAAGCTTTAGAGCAAGAAGTGGACACTGGAGACTATTATGGAGGAAATATTGGCTCATTGTTGCTGTGTTTCCCTCTTTACACAATGATCCACTGTATGAACCTTCATATTTGGGTTTAGATAACATTACACTAAACTGCTTGTTTTAGCAGATGATTTAGAATGAGCTTAAAAGTGATAGATAGTTAGTTATAAAATGTTTTTGGAAAAGAAGCTAATTTTAATCCGACTGTTGTATTGATAAATCTCACAGGCTTCTGCGTTTTTCCTCCAACTGCTACTAAAGTTGACAGTTCAATGTCCTTCACTGTTAGAGACAAACGTCCCGCCTGGTTGTGCTAACAAACCTTGGTGAGGCCAGTGTCCTGATGCTTTCAGATGTTGAAATGCATTTAGACACATACAGCAGCTGCAGGAAGAGGTAGCACACATTATATAACGTATATTCACATGTTGCCACATACAGGCAAGGACCGTGATAGCTGCTGCAGGGCTCACACTCCTGGCTCTACAAATAGCTGGGATCATAATACAGTTCTTAAATATATTATTCTATATGTATATTGGAAGGGTCCTTTACTATAAAGGAGGACTATAGCTGTCCCACTTCCATTGAAAGTGCATTCTGAAGTAAAGTTTATATGAGAAACCAGCGTTCTGAAGCTGAATCAAGTGGATATCTTCCAAAGTTGTAGCCTGTTTTTGTACTCATTTCTGCAGCAGAGGAACTCACATTTTTTGTACCAAACAATGACTCTTTTACAGCGTTGCCAGTAAAGGTGTCTCTAACACATGGGAAGGAGGAATGATGACTCATTGCAGTGACTCTTTCAGCGTGTGTATCACATGGAACAACCCAAGCCCATCCTCTTTAAAGAAGCGGCATGTTTGTTTTCTTTTAAAACTGGGACTCGTCTGAAGACGCATGTACAAAATGCAAGTTAACAAACAAATTAGCGAGCACTTCCAGCCTCCAAATGCAAAACTGTGGTTCTTTTCCCCCGGTATGTGTGGTAGGTTACAGCTGTAAACTGCAAAAAATGGCAGAAATTGTGTTTCTTCAGTTCCTGACATCAGTGAGGCCTCTCTGTGCCACCAGCACGTGGCCTCATGTTTCCACTCTTCGTTGGCTTCCAGTCCATTGAGCTGAAACCATTTGTTCATTGGTTTTTCCACATTTTTGCCCGTTTAAGATTCTAAATGAAAAACAAACATTGAGGGCTTTGATCAGAAAGCTTCTCTTACCTAACTCAAACAGGAGATTGGAGATATATTTGGACAGACATACACCAGGTAGTCACCACACTGAAATAGAGATGGGCTGAAAATGTGCTCAAAGTTCATACGATTCGTTGCATCTCATACCTCCCTGCCTGTAAAGGTCAGCTGTACTGTATATAAGTATATATATAATATATAAGTACTGTTACTTTGTTAAAACTACTCAAGTAGAGATAAAAACAGTTATCAAAAGCGGCTTGAATTTAAAAGTATTGCATGAATAATTGCTGAGTAACTAAATACCAGCACGCTACTGTCTTTTTCCCACGTTTTTTTTTTT
>CALSBV010010773.1:1123683-1134056 GCA_943590825.1 Bovichtus diacanthus
CCCCCCCCCCATCTATGTTTTATTTTCTGAACCCTTGCTTGAAACATGCAAACCCGACACTGAAGGTCACGAAGCTCAACCAATACCTTCTTACAGGTATGGATGACACCGCCGGGGTTCATGTGTAGACCTGTTGATTTAGACGTGGTCACAACAGAAATAACCCACGGGGTCAAAACCTGCGACACACTTCTCGTCTTACAGTGAACTGAGAGAGGGCGGGGCAGGATGAGGACGAGGGAGGAGCCTCATTATTGACCGGGGACATGGACGCTCGTCACAGCCTCATATACTCGTCCTCTGAGCCATAGAGCGCCATTGTTGTTAGACATCAGTAAGCCACACTGTTGTACTGTTCCTCCATTATCATGAACACACACACACACACACACACACACACACACAGTACTTTATTTTCACCAAATCCCACACACACACCGTCCTGCTGCTCCAAGTAATCACTAGAGCGCCAAATGTGGGATTATTCCGCCGCTGAAAATAGTCCCGAACAAATGTAGCATTTCATCCCGTGTGTTTGATTAAAAATGACAGTCAGCTGCTGTTTTAGGAAATGACTGAACCTTTCTAAAAGATGAAAGTACATGTTTCTTTTGAAATATGTACGTGTTCAGAAGTACCAATAGGTTTAGGGTTATTCATCCAACGTGTTTGTTCAAATCAAGACACAGCGTGAAAGTCTCCTATCACAGGAATACACTTCTAAACAGATCATCTGTGAACGTGATATCTTCAGTGGAAATTCAAAACGCATGTGTGAACATATTTTGGTAAACCTTTACACTTTACCCTTGCGATGAAGCTCCTTTTAGATAGTTGAAGGATTTCCTGTTCATGTGGCTGCGGCCGTCTCCAGGTAAAGTGTGGGGATTGTGAGAAGAACGGGAGACAAGCTGAAGCTCGTTCTAAATGCTGCCACTTACCTGAGCTGCCTGCTCCGCTAAACAACTCACTCCCATCATTACACATGTTTACGCGTGGGCAGATATGTTCTTACTGTTTTGGTGAGTGTGTTGTGGGATGTTCAGTCAGTGAAGCTGAGGGTGTGCGCCTGAACTTGTACAATCCAAATAAAAAAACATTTTTTTTTTTTTTAAATATTACATTTAAACTTTTTTTTTTAAAGATTTTGCTCAGAATAGGGTCCAAGTCAAGTGAGTAATTATTTGAAGCAGACATGTACTGTTATATGTTAACAGTGTGGAGGCAGGCGGAGCAGAAGAGGACTGGGTGAGCGAGTGTGTATCGCAGTCATGACGGATGTCATTAAGTGGATTAGCAGTCCTCCAGGCTAATGAGCCCTCAGATTCTGGGGGGTCTGACCTCCACACTGCTGTGAAATGATATAGCAAAGCTTGTCACAGTGTGATTATCAGCATGACACCCTGCTGCAGTACAGCCGGCCAGAGGAAACTTTAGACCTGATGGATGTCATGGAGCATTAGCTTCCGTGTCCTCAGGTCCCACTTGTGTGCTATTTGGGCAAATACAAATGTTTCTTGTATTTTCCCTCCTACAAACATACAATTTAACTCTAAAAAAAGCTATTTCTTGTGGTTCATAGAGTCCCTAAAAGTACAAGGGGAGTCAGAGCCTTCAGCTATCGAGCTCCTCTAGTGTGGAACCAGCTCCTAGTTTGTGTTCAGGAGGCAGAAACCCTCTCTACATTTAAGAGCAGGTTAAAGACTTTCCTCTTTGATAAAGCTTAAAGTTAGGGCTGGCTCAAGCTTGCCTTGGACCAGCCCCTAGTTATGCTGCTATAGGCTTAGACTGCCGGGGGACTTACAGCGAGCTTCTCTAGCTCGCTATCTGTATACATTCATGTCCCATAAATGCATGTTACAGATGTTCTGGTTTTGAGAGAGACTTCTGGTGGATTGACAAAAAAAACCCTTCTGCAATCAACATAAAAATGTGCAAGTTAAACATCTCAGCTGCCAATGATGGAATCTGAGGGCAGACTGGGAATACCAGGATGTTTCCCAGTGGGCCAAGGAAAAGGAAAGAGAAGACTGGATGTGGTTCTGTGACCTCTAAACTAATCTGATTATTACACGATCATCTGACCCACACTTATGTAAATATATTATTATAATTATACAACATTGTACTGGCAATTCTATTTCATGTATAGTTCTAAAACGTATGGTAGACCTCTGGCCTTTTTCAGGTAAAATTGACCCTTTGTGTGGTCTAAAATGTTTTGGGGGATCACCTGACTTATTAGTTATATATAGTATTATATATAGTATATAGTATTTAATTAGTGCCACCAACATTCCACAATATCCACTTGTATGACACCAGCACAGTATATTTGTCATGACATTTACTGAAAATGACTCTGTGACACTCCCACTAAGGTTGTCTCTGAAAGTCTTTTCCACATGCCCACGCCCGTTAAGGTGGGTTGTTAATGTAAATTACCATTATTCAGTCCCGACCTGACCCCCACTCATTCCTTTGTCAACTGCTAAGCCAGAGAAAAGATGCTTGTTGTCAGTATACAAACAAACCTGGTTAAGAATTATTTACATACTAAATAACATTGTTTACTCCAGCTGTGAGGTCTGTGGAGGGGGACTCCTCTCTTCTCCTCTCTTCTCCTTGCCTCTCCTGTCCTTTCCTTTCCTCTGCTCCCTCTCCTCTCTTCTCCTCTCCTGTCCTCTCCTCTCCTTTCCTCTCCTCCCTGTCGTCTCCTCTCTTCTCCTCGCCTCTCCTGTCCTTTCCTTTCCTCTCCTCCCTCTCCTGTCCTTTCCTCTCCTCCCTCTCCTGTCCTTTCTTCTCCTCGCCTCTTCTCCCTCTCCTCTCCTCTCCTTTCCTCTCCTGTCCTCTCCTTTCTTCTCCTCTCTTCTCCTCCCCTCTCCTCCCCTCTCCTCTCTTCTCCTCCCCTCTCCTCTCCTATCCTTTCCTTTCCTTTCCTCTCCTCTCCTCTCTTCTCCTCTCCTCTCCTCTCCTCTCCTCTCCTTTCCTCTCCTCTCCTGTCCTCTCCTTTCCTCTCCTTTCCTCCCCTCTCCTCTCTTCTCCTCCCCTTTCTTCTCCTGTCCTCTCCTCTCCTCTCCTGTCCTCTCATTTCCTCTCCTTTCCTCCCCTCTCCTCTCTTCTCCTCCCCTCTCCTCTCCTCTCCTGTCCTCTCCTCTCCTTTCCTCCCCTCTCCTCTCATGTCCTCTCCTCTCCTTTCCTTTCCTTTCCTCTCCTCTCCTCTCTTCTCCTCTCCTCTCCTCTCCTCTCCTCTCCTCTCCTCTCCTCTCCTCTCTTCTCCTCCCCTCCCCTCTCCTCTCCTCTCCTCTCTTCTCCTCTCCTCCCCCTCCTCCTTTTTCTTCTACAGAGGTTATGTTACTTAGACTGCTGTGTGACCATATGTGCGCTTCAGTTTCTGAGACACATGTTGAAGTGTGCTCTGTGGTGAACACATGGGGCCGAGGAAACATGTGGCAAACAAATTCAATCGGTTTTGGGCCTCCTGTGCCACACTACTACTACTAGAAGGGAAGTGGTAATTCATCCTAAAAATGTAAAAAATGTTAAAAATGTTAAACTCCAACACAGGAAGGTTGTGAGCTCAACACCGGGCTGAGCCGCTGAACCCCAAGTTGCACCAGGGGACCGTCCCTGTCGCAAGTCGCTCTTATCGTCTGATAAATGACCTGCAATGCAATGTAATCATTAACTGTTAAACCCCACAGTATGGCAGCAGACACCCTAAAAAAACATGTCACAGCCAGCTCACGTGAAGCCATTCAGGAAGCTTCCAGACAGACAGACAGACAGACAGAGGGAGACAGACAGACAGACAGAGGGAGCCTGTAGGCCTGTTGGTGCAGTTTCATCCCCTCCCCTCTCTGCACATCTCTTTCCTCCATAGAAGCCTAACGTCACGCCTACTGTTTGGGTAATGTGAGGTGATCTCGCGACATTTCTCTCCCCCAGAAATTTTTTTTTTTTTTTTTTTAGACGCGATCGATGACATCTCGCGAGGTCCCCTTCAATGGGAGCCCACCCTTCAGTGATGCCGACTGCAGTGTGTATAATAGCAGCGAGGGCAGCTCCGGGAGTCTAGGAGGAGCTGCTGCAAGGTCGACAACAGCATCCTGCCCTGAACAACAGAGAGACTTGGAGGTGGACGGGATTTAGTCCGAGTTAAAGTATCGAGGTGGTGTTTTTTTTTTAGGAGGGGGGATTTCCTGCCGCGGAAGAAGAAGGCGGAGAGTGGCGGAAAGTTTGCAGCCTGTACCCGCATGTTCCGAGGCAGCTAACGAGCTACCCTTCACCACAGCTCCGCTTGCTGCTTTGCGCCTTCCCCGAGCAGCGTGCTCCTCCCCGTGAATAGGACGATAGTTGAGCGTTTGTCACGGGGCGACCCCCCCCGGGCTTCCACACTTCCTCCACTTAGTTTGTGCGCCATAACGCGTTTTTCTCCCCCCTTTCCCTAACCCTTCTCAATCCGTTTATTGGTGTTTTTTTTGTTGTTGTCATTGTGGTGCCATGTCAGCGCCATCCTCCGCACCCTCCGCCCCGGCGGAGAGCGCCGCGACGGAACATGATTTGCTAGTCCCGGATGCGGGGCCGAGGCCGCCCGGTCCGACGCCCAGCCAGAGCCGGTTCCAGGTGGACATTGTGGCGGAGGCAGCGGGCGCCACCGAAGACAAGTCTCCGAGCTCGGACGCCTCCACCACTGTCCCATCCAGCGATAAGGCCACTCCCGTCGGCCCCCCGGAGGGTCCTGGTGCTGACCCAGGTGCCGGCGGAGAGGAAGCCAAAGGCCGGTTTCGTGTGGTGAACTTCGCGGATCCGAGTGAAGCCGGCAGCGCGGCCTCTCCCGACGCGCCGGGTGAGGGGCTGCAGAACGGGGACACGGTGATGAGCGAGACCAGTTTGCATTCATCCACAGGAGGCCAGCATCACTATCACTATGACACCCACACCAACACCTACTACCTGAGGACTTTTGGCCACAATACTATCGACGCCGTGCCCAACATCGATTTTTACCGGCAGACTGCAGCGCCACTGGGGGAGAAACTCATCAGACCCACACTGTCGGAGCTGCACGACGAGCTAGACAAGGTAAGCCCCCCACACATGGGTGGGACGGATCATACCGGTTAATATCTGTTAATATAGTCAATAAGTCTGGGTAATAACAAGCACAGCATCAATTCAAACGCGCACATCCCCAGTTCATCCATAAATACTACAGAGCCCATCATGTCGTCCCAGGCCATGTGTTGTGCATGGATATTGGCACATGTGAGGACAGAAACATCATGTGCTTTTCCTTGAATGCTCCTTCTAGGTCAAAACTGTTTTTTTTTTTTTTTTTGTAGCATTCACATATTTTTAAGCCTTAAGACCGAAGCTATGGCGGACAGAGGTGGTGTCCTCCCAACAATGACAGGACCTTTGGTGACAGGTGTTCATTTTTATGTCTTTATGGTGCCGTCTCGGTCCCTTTCTGTTTGCTTAATAAACTATAAACGTATTCAAGTAACAAGGCAGTTTGAGCTCTTATGGTTCAGGGGATTCTCTTTCCAAAGCCTTTTTTTTTTTTTTTTTTTGCTGCAAGCCACTATTCTGCAGTGTGTTAGGAACACTTCATGGTCTGTTTTATAATTTAAAAAGAAAAGTTTCACACTTTAAATGTTCCTTCTTTTATAATTCATGAATGCATGAGTGAGTTCCAACTCTGATGGGCCCGGCTCACAGTCAGCACCTCTTGCATCCCAGAGGTGTTGGATGGGGTTGAGTTCCGGGCGCTGTGCAGGCCAAACCCTTTCTTTATGCACGGGGCATTGTCATGTTGAAACAAGAAGGGGTCTATCCCAAACTCCCAAAGTTTGAAGTACACCGTTTCATATCATTGTATGCTGGAGCATAATGTTTGTACTTCAGTGACGAGGGAGACTAGGCCACAAAGGGTCCACACCAAGAGCATAGTGTATGTTTTACGGGCCTGGATGTCGACATATAGAATAAGTGGCTACTTTTAAGACTATTCTTCCACCAAAGGGTCTCAAACTAACACATTTTGTTTGCCTTGGCCTATATCACAAAAGCAACTATTGTCCTCTAATGTGTCAGTTGGTTCAATGACTGGATGTTGAGCTTCAATCATGTCCCATCATGCCAAGTGATTTGTATATATCAAAATTTAAAGAGTCATTTGTACTGGAGTGCAATGAATACAAGTGTGTTTATCTGAGCCTGAGTTGCTGGTTCTAGTCAAGGTCACATTTTGATAAACTTCAAAGTGACTGTTGGCAGCAGTAGCCTGGCTAATGCATCATAGCCCTGATGAATTTCCACTGGTTAGCCAATAGAGCGCTGTTCCAAAACCTGTACTGTAAACATCTGGGCTATGAATAGAACACATAGTAAGCTGTTTTTAACTTTCTGTCCCCAAGTACCCTTTTCTCTTTAATGAAAAACAAGCAGATGATTGCCATAGTTGATAACAAAGTTGGAGAATATCTCCTTTTTTAATCTAATGTACACCAGAGACCATCCTTTTTAAGAATGATGCTGCCGCACAAATGGTGGGACGGCATTATCGGCCCTCAATTCTTGCGGTAGCATCATTTAAAGCGACGCACCATTCGGTCATCAATAACATCTGCCGTCACTGTTTAATTGTGCACAAAGTTCTTCTCTTTGGACAGGAACCCATATTTAAATTGAACAGCCTTTGTTACTGGAGCCTATACATTTTTCTATGAGTTATAAATAAAGTTGCTTAATAAATGTTTTAAAAACACCCATCCACTGTCATTTAAGTGCAGGGCGTCTTTATGAATTCTCCTTCACATCTTCCCCTGACGTTTTTCATCAAGATCAAGCGATAGTGGTTCGCTAAAGACATTTTTTTCTTTTTTTTTTTCTTAATTGACAGAAGCTGACATACCAGACATTCTGAACGTAACTCCTAATCTTGTTTACTACTTCTATTATCAAATGGTTCCTGATCAAAAATGTTGCCAATTTTGGACTGGACTTTCTCTTTAGGGGAGTTCTTGTACAGCCGCTTGTGTTTTAGACACTATTTCACAATTCAGAACTTGGCCTTCTTACTTTTATTGATTGAAGAAAGGGTTTTGTGGAAACGCATCTTTTTAGTTCTGAATGTAGTATTAAAAAGTATAGTTTTGATAAAGAAACCCAGGTATCACATCTCTAAAAGAAACACTAGTTCATAGAGGCTCAATGCTCAGTTGGCTTCAGCATTGGAACTATACAGTGAAGACGTGTCTATTTGCAACTTCTGAACATGTTTGCATGTTCATTTGTCATGTTTATACCTGCTGTAGTTAAGGTGCAGAATGACATAATCTATTGCAACGGTCCTGTGCTGGTGTTGAGTAACTTCCTTTTGGCACATCTCCATATCCCCACTAGTAAGACGATTGTGACACATCGCATGAATGAAATAACTTACGAGAAGTCCTCCTCAAAGTGTTCGTAAAAATGGAAACGCCACTCCACTAGTTGTCTTGTCTTTTTGAAAAGTTTCATATCAAGTGCTCATTGTTTCTCGCAAAGGTGACGAATGCGTCTAGCCGGTATTTGACCCTCCTTTTGTACCCATTTTTAGATTTAACATAACAAGGGAAGTAATAAAACGCACAAGACGGTTGCTTCTTATCAACATGTCACGGGTGCTGTTTTCTGTCCAGAGGTAAGTGTTTGTCAGGATGTTGAGGCGATTTACAAAAGCGATTATGTCGTAGTTAAGCTCCACTGACCTTGTCCTTAGTTTATCAAATTAGGGAGCAGAAATATCAGACTGTTCATGGGAAGGCCATCATGTGGAATGCAATGTTAACATTGCACAGTGAGATATGATTTCGGAGAACACAATGGTTAGGACATAAACAGCAGCACAGAGGCTACATCTCCAGTTCTGAACCTAAAACCAGCTGCAGGCCCAACTGCAAGAACACTTTCCAAACCGCCTTCGGAACTCTGCTATAAGTCCCTCAAGTGTAAACATACTGGCACAATAGGGATATTAAAAGTCAGTCTGAATAATGACACCTGCAGATGAAATAAAATGGAACGTTTGCACCAATTTATTACAATAAGTGCCCAACTAATAAATCATAAATCATTGTATATGTTGCACATGACACTATCATTCTATTATATGTAGTCAAAATGGATTTATATAGAAGCAGATATTCTAATAGAATTAAATAAATGTTTTATCGGCTCTATTTTATGCATGTTTTAATCCTTATTTTTAATTTAAATGTATTTTAACTTGTATTTTTATTGAGATCAAATGGAGTTTATTGTTAAAACGGTTGTACTTGCGGTCACTGAAAATCATATTTGTAAATGATATGATCAGTAAACACTTTTTTTTAATTAAACCTTTTCATGCTGTGTGATGGAACACACCTTGATTTGTCAGGTTTTTAATCCCATGGATTAGCCAAAAACATAATTTCTGGTTAATTTAATTTCAGGTCAATTGTTCAATAGACTTTACAGAGATTAAAAATAAAAAAACAAATGTTTTATCCAAATGGACCATCTTATTTTAGAGGTTATTGCTGGGCTGTAAAATATCCTGCATCAATCCATATTTTTGTCACAACTCGATTGCCAAGATGTGCATGTAAATCTGATATTTGTATTATTTTTTTGATTATCTGCCTTTAAAAAAACACAGTATTGGTTGGGCTCTTATTGGTCTAAGTGGTGCTATACATGCTGACTTGCATACAATCTAGAAAGACATTAACTGCCCTGAGGCTTACTGTTACTACTCTCACTGGATATGGTATGACCAATGAGCCTATTGATACTCAGGATGTGACTCAACACCCAATGGATTATGCATGCTGTTATTGGAAGTAGTAAAACACAGCCTGTAAATTGCTCCTGTCCCGGGCCTGTTGTTTGTTCAGTTATCAAGAACTGAAAGTGATTTCTGGGTTTTGCTCAGTGAATTTGTCCAGATAACTCTGCACACCTGCTTCCTGGAACAGGTTAGATGTTTGAGGCTCAAGGACGACCTCAGCCTCCTGCGCCGCTTTTTGATATACTGAGTGTAGTTTTCACTTGCATGAGGACGTCAAATCCAACACTGTAGGATGCATGAAGCAGGCCCGTATAGCTTGATCTTGGGTAGAGTTAGGATTTCCAATTTGTCAGAACCAGTCTGGTTAAGTTGAGCAGTGTTCAGTCGGGTCTTAAAGACGTGGCTACGAGCCGGGTTCTGGATTGACAAGAGGTTGTTTATGACCTTCAATGTAGAGAGATGTTTTTGCCCAAGATCACTGCCTCCGGTCAGTTGTATAGTAAATGAAAAATGGTGAAAAGCAATCTCCCTCCCCTCTTCCCTTTTTAATCTCTGAAGCAGCTGATGAGCGGTTCCCATATCCAGCCGTCAAGTAGTTTGTGATGAAAAGCTGGTCATATTTTCTGAAGGCTGTAAAAGAGGGCTTCTGTTGTGTCCCCTAGTCAGAACATATTGGGTCTGTAGTACAGTATTAGTAATCGAGCCTGTTTCATCACCACAAAATTACTTCTGCTAGCAGATATGCGCGATCAACTGATAGACGGGAGGATTTAATTAGCTGCTGGGGTCGGCTCGCATTCATAGAGGCAGCACTGTTTGGCTCAATATCTGGGAAATGACTTTGGGACTGTGAAATTAGGGGGTTTGTGGTGGTTTGAAGGTCATGGTGACCCTGGTGTTTCCAGTGTATCCTCTAACATTGAAAGGTTTTTCCCTCTTTGTGCTGCCTGCCCAGATCGAAATGTGGAATGGAAACTCCACCGCCCCAATTGACTGTTGCCCATGGACTATTTCACAGCAATCAATGAGTCATTCAGCGTACTGTCAGGGCTGTTAAAGAGACCGATGCCCGCCGCATTTCACTGTACATGACTGAACACTTCAGCCTCGTCATGTAACCCGATAGGGGCACAGATGGCGAGCTCCACAAGTAGAACATTGGTCGTGTTTGGTGGGGCAGCACAAGCGGGACCGGGCAGGAAGGTTTGACTGTCCTGGTGTATCAGGCAGCAGCAGCCACGGCAGCTGCAGTGTGATGTAGGTCCATATTGACGAGTCGGAAGGGGAACGGTGACAGGGCGGCTTTATTCAGTCTGGAGCGGCCAAGCATAAACGCGTTGCTTAAATATTGATGCTTCCCTCGCCGTTGCTGCAGTGTAGCAGCTCTACTGCGTCTGAACAGTCATAGTTGTATGGAGCTTTGTTCAAGAGCGTGTTTTTCAATTAGAGAGCAGGCCTCCTTGATTTCACTTTCAGATTTTGTAATGCTTTCCCCAGAACCATGCCCCTCGCACTCGAGAAGTTCTGCTCGAGCTGCATGCTTGCACTCGGA
>CALSBV010010773.1:1136486-1146884 GCA_943590825.1 Bovichtus diacanthus
TTTTTTATTATTGCGTCGATATCCCGCAGTATTGCCCTAAAACCCGCCCATACCGCGCCGCCTCGGTGTACGCGTCACACATCCCGCAGCGCTGATGACATATACGGCAGACTCCTGTAAAATAGCCCTACTGGAAATACAAGTTAGCGCCATCGTACAATCCACAACACAAGTAGGCTAAGTGTGTTCAGTAGAATCACATTAGCTGCTCAGCTAGGTAAATAAATGAATGTCAAATAACTCACAGACTGAATCTGCCTCCTGCGTCCCGCCCATGGTGAGCACACACCAACAGCTACTTTGCAGACTCTCTTCACATATTGCTTAATTCAACAGATCTGAGTTACACAGAATATTCTCCGAAATCAAAACGTATGACCTTGTATGACTCCTAATGAAAAACTTTTCAGTTTGGCTGATATTTACCTTTAACAGCTCTTCTGTAAGTTGAATAAATTAAATTAAGATTTGTAACATTACTGTTTGCTCTGAGGTAAAAATAAAAAATGTTCCCCCAATGGACTCAGGTGGCTTTGTCGAGAGTATAAATGGATATAACGGCTTCAGTTCGGCCTCAGAAAAGGGCTGTCTGCAAGGTAAAGCAGTAAAAATATTCTGAATATAGCGTACGCCTCAACTGATATTGATTTTTATACAGGTCTAAAATGTGTTTTGCAGCACAGAGCTCAGCCTCTGCTGATGCTCCTGTTTCTTTCTCCAAACTACAAACCAAGTGGGCTTAGTTTAGTCAAGACTGTCGACTATAAAATAGAAGATATTAATACTATCTAAAGACAATGATATTAGATTGATGGCATATCTCCAGTTTCCTTGACTGGTCTACCATTTGGCCCGTAGGCACACCAAAATATCCAAATAACAAATGCTGCTTCTTTTGTTGTAAACTAGAAAAACTTTGCTGACGAAAGAAGCTTAGCTGACTTTATTGTGTCATGCTGCTAAGAACACGAGCATTTGAGAAATACCTGCACAGTTTGGTGTTTGATGTCATCACCGCAGCTCGACGGTGGCGAGTACAGAGATCTGTGATGGCCAGTCAGGTTAAACTGTTTCTATCTGCAAGTGCAGTTATGAATGGTATCCGTGCTAGAAATGGGGCAGTTGGTGCAGCAGTGACAACGGATCAGCTCCTGTCAGATGTACTTCAATTTGCAAACACTGTGGTTGTATTGACTACAGCAGACATGCCAGGGCAGAACAATAATGGCCTGAGGCCAGCAGAAAGGCACGGCGGGACGGTCCCCTCAAGAGCGGACCGTCCCGACTGGACCAGTGCTAAAGAAATGAATAAACACTAATGAAAATATTTAGCCTGTATGTTTAGCCTACATAATGGTGCGTGTGTGTGAACAGAACGATCCGTATTGAGCCATACATGCCGTGCTACAATGCTATCAGGCAGTGATGATTTGCTTTTTTAAGGAACCCTTTTCAGTGGTAAACATCCGATGTGTACGAGATCCAAATGAGACACTTCGGTTAAACATCTGGAACATGTGCGAGAGAAGAAAACACAGACATGAACCATCAAAGTTTATTGCGAATTACATTTTTCAAGAATCGGCACAAACGGCGGAGGCGCTTTGAGATTCGCAGGCGGGCTCCAATAATATCTCTCAACATGGAAAACGCACACATTCCCTTGTGTCTCTGTAATTGTGTCCCCGTATAGAAACACGGCGGTGACGACCTTCATAATCACATTTCCTGTTGCCTGCAGTCCTCTCTTGCAGCACTCAGCACTGCACGGCAGATCGACTGTCCGCTCCCAGCGCTGCAAAGCTCAGCACTTCACCAAGCACATGTACTATTTTCACTTGGGGCTCAGTCACAGTATGAGGGATGAATGTTGACATCCTTTTCTCACATGATACCACCCACCCCCACCCACCCCCGTAGAGTGGCATAACAAACTCGCTACGGCTGCTATGAATGGGTATGACTGTGATACTGGAAGAAAAACAAAGAAATGCGTAAAAAAACGGTCAAGGAATAACTGCGGTCCACACAACTTAACTGTAGACATAAAAATGTGTCAGAAATTGAGTTTCCTGATCAATAGATATATGTAATAATCAAGTGTCAAAATGCCCCCTTGGAATCATGCTGAAATGAACCTTTTTTTTTAAAAATTTTTTTTATAGACTTCTTTATTTAAAGTTTCTGATTTTTAAATCACAATTTTGCCAATTTTAAACTGTACTTCATTCATGCTTGTGTTTAGACAACACTTAACGTTTAAAAACCTTAGTTGCTTTTGTTCAATGGGAAAAGTTTTTTTTAATTCTTTATTTAAAAAATGTTTTTCTTCGTCATAGGGGAAAAAACATGTTGTTTGTATGTGTACCAAAACGTGTGTATGATACCAAGCCCTCAATTTATCTAACGCTAAATAAGCAAAACGCAGTAAAAGGCTGTATACATTTTTAGGAGCGAGTTAGCCTCGCCCCTGAACAGGAAATGAGAGCTTTTGTCTTATTCCCTTCAATTACAGGCGAACAATAAAGTCGAGGTTCAGCTCTTAATTATTCACCTTGAGCCGAGGACACTTGGACAATGAGAGCGTGTGTCTGCGCCACATGTCTGCATGTGCTTGTTGTTCAGAAGGAAACCGAGTCAAAGATGTTTGGAGGTCAGACTGCTGTAACGTCAGTAGCCTCTCCCTCTGTTTATTGAAGTTGCCCGTTTCGCGAGGAGGGAGCTAAAATCAACTTCCTGCGAGCGCGCATCTAGCATCATGGAAAATCGTCAGACATCCTTTTTATATATACATTTACAAGCTGCCACATGTGGACTTGTGTGTACACATGTGGCAGGATGTGCCCACAACCCGGTCCACTTATATTCAATTGTGAAGTGAAGTCGCTCTTGGTGGCCCACTTCTATAAACGAAGGCTTCTACAAAGCACGTGTGGTGGAAAGTTAGAAGTTAATGCAACACGGGAGCAGATACGGCTCTGGAATCTGACAGATAAACTCCCGGGACGCACTTCCTGTGTGACGGCTGAGTCTCTCAGGCGTGTGGGGTCCGCACAGGCCGCGTGGCTGCTGCGCATCTTTAAAACATGTCCGTTGACTGGTGGTCATTTAAAAAAGAGAAAAAAATCCATTTAGAGACGTGCCGGTATACCGGTTGTACTATACGGTCTGATGGTTGCATTGAAGCCAACCATTTTCTATTACCGTGAACGCAGTTTTGTTGTGATTAGTCACAAGGGAGGGCAGTGACCACAGCAGCCAAACCCTTCCAGATTCATCAGGTAAAGTCAGGAGCTGAAGACCGCAAATAAATACTGAATCCAATAATGGCGGCCACCCCTGCGTCCAAAGCCTTATACGTGCTCCATTCCACCGCAAAACCAAAACGGATCAGTATTCCCAAAACTGCCTCCCCGTCCGAGTCCATTCCCAGATTCCGTTACCTTGCTGGGCAACAAAGCTCCTCACTGTTTGCAGGTGCCTCACTCGTCACCTCTTTCACACTCATGCCACAGTCAAAAAGTAATTTGACACAATTCCAAAACAAAACTCTCCGCAGTGTCAGGCCAGCTCATTTTGGTTCCATCAACAGGCCTCAGTGGGCAGCAGGGAATCCAACTCTGGGAGAGTTTCAGTGCAGTAAAAGAATAATGAACTGAGTGGTGGGAGGTTTTTCCAAACAATGGTGAGATGTCTCAGACAGTGGACATCTGATCGTTCTGCTCAGTCACTGATAGAGTCATGCAGGGAGGCTGGGGGACCGTCGGCCTCAATGGGTATCTGAGAATCCATCCGCATCAGCCCGGCTCAAAAGATGCTGACCACCGCCATGTAAACCAATACGTACAGTATATCTGACAGTGTACCAATGGACAGTGCTATTGAGATGTTATTAACCAATGCTAAAAGCCTAACAAGCCATGCTTTGCAGCCCATAGACAGTGCAGACCCCCTAAATACTCTAATGTACAGCTGCAACCAGAGACTGTTTGGTATTTGTACTTGATAAGTAGCTTATACAATGAATCAATTCTTGAAATGGATGAAAAATGAATAGAAGAATGTCTCTACATGCAGCAGTGTGTTACTGGCCTGAGCGTTTGAGCCACACACACTGTTGTGTTGCTGTATCTCGTGTCTACTGGGCTTCCTGAAAACGATCGGCCTGCTGCTCTCCGAGGAGCCCCGGCCTATTTTTTTTAAAAGGGCCTCTTCCAATTTCCATGTCATCAGAAACCTTGGAAAACATGTTTTGAGGAGCATTAAGGTAACACAATAAACATACACGAACAATAAAAATCTGATCTTTGGTCCACGGCAAAATACTGAATCTCCCAGCTCCTGGCTTTAAACGGGGCCGTTAGGTAAGTCACCTCCAGCGTGTGGCTTTGAATTCAGTCCTGATGTCTGTTTTTCCATGAAGTGCTTGTGCAGCTCCAGCCTCACTGACACAACAGGAGCCTTATTTGTTTTATGATTCGGTGTGTTGCGTCAGCCTGATAGATTATTTATTATTATTATTATTATTATTCATTAGTATGTAGTCAGCAGAACTCATGCCAGTGTTTCCTGGAAAGACTCTGTCCTGCCTGGGTTTTTTGTTTCACACTGGACTTGCAGTCCTGAAAAGGTTTCTGAAAACCTCCCTTTTTGAGGACGTCTTGCTCCGAGGTTAATGTTTATGAAATGTAATTGCATCATTAGGTTTTCTTTCGTTCTTTTTTTTGTGTGTTTTGTAACGATGCCCGTGCGAGTCATGGTACAGCTTGCGCTGGCGCGCTAAGCTCTCGATGCTTTGTCATTGTTGTGCAAAGCCAGTCTTTTGTGTCGCTTCAGCCATGTAGATAATGTTCACTAACTCGTCCTGTGTCGTCTGCACGGTTCTCTGTGCACTCAGCAGCCAGCGCTCTCAGCCACACCAGACACAGTTATTGAGTCAGATTATCCGCCTGATACCTGCTTCGGTAGAAGAATGCGAGGGTCTGTCGCACAGAGCGAGAACAAACTGTGCTCAAGTGCTGCACAGTCTCTGGTGGAGCTCTCCTCGGGTCCCTCCAGCTTTCTGTTACTCAGTGTTTCGGTCGTCCCTGGTGGTTCTGTGACTCCCTCCTGCCCCCAAGACGATGTTTTTTTTGTTTTATTTGTATAATGTGCTGTGGTAGTTTAATCCATTTACTGTGGCTGCAGTGGTAGGAATGTTTGGGCAGCCACGCTTTAACAAAATGCTGTAAATCAAATGCAGATTTCTCCCAACATCAGGACTTTTTCCAGCTCAAGTATGTCACTGAATCTGAGGCAGTGCAACGTTTTTCAGGGTTTTCTTTTGTGTCGGTCTCATCAACAGCTGGTTGCTTTTTATTTGTTCCCGCTGCTCTGTGATCTTCTCAGTTGCTCTAAGGAGTGCGAGAATAAATGAATTGTTAGATGTAAACCAAAGATGCTGTCTTTAATGATTCAGCATTGATTTGTAAAACTCCTTAAGTAAATCAGAGGGCTCTATGAACAGAGTTTTCTCTGTTAAAAAAGCCTAAAGCGTAGAGTACTTTTAAATATAAAAACACTTTGCAGTTCGAAAATTCGAAAAGACGACATGAAGAGCACCATAGTACTTTAAGGACTCATTAGTGGATTTTAAAAAGACGCAACAGAGAAATCTTTTATAATTCTTCTCTGCAAAACTGCTCCGGCATCTTTTGTCTTGCCTGCAGCAAATTAACCCAAATGAGTCAAAACCCTTCTTATTGTTTTCGAAGGATGTGTGGCTAATGGAATGTCTACTGATCGTCAGCATGATGCAGAGAAGCCAGTGTTTCCACATTCCTGAGCTTCAACATCATTAGTGTCGTGACGATAAATCTGTCAAAGCAGATTTTTTTTTTTACAAAGTATTCTTTCAATGGTCCGTAGCAGAAATACAGAAGGTTGCTCATAGTACTCAATGTGAGGAGCACTGTTGGTCTCATTAGAGCAGCCTGGAGTCAACACATCCGCCCACAGATGCTCCCCGGTGTCCCTAATGCCACACAAGGGCAGCAGACCTTGATTTCAGCGTTGCATAACGACATCGGCAGCATCACCTGACATCACTTTTAGCTAAGAATGTGTCCCATTGCCCAGCTGCTCCAATAATTTGTGCCAGAAGCAGATTTAATATTCTTTGACTTGCTAATCCCTCCCCATGCTAAATGAAAGTCTGCTGCTGCTCCGTTTGCTTTTCAAACCGTTCGAAAAGCCACGGCCGTCTCAGTGTATTTCATTAAATCCCCCATGTCGAACAAAGCCTGGTTATTGTTTAGGCCTTGGTGTTGAAACTCTGTACTTTCTTTATTTTTTTGCGAGTACAAAAAGCTGGCATCTGATCACATTCATAGCCTCATTCTTTGATCAGGTAGTTCTGGATTGAAATCACAGTTTTCTCAGCGAATCCTAAAGTCACTGGGAGTTTGGGAAGGAAGGAGTTAACCTGTACGTTCATCAGACAAGCATCCAGTACGACCCTCAGAGCGGCACAGTGTCCGTGTGTTGTCCCGTCAGTGCGCCAAGAACTGAGCGTGTTCTTGATCCTATGTTCTCTGTGAACACGTGCGTGTGTGTTGCACGCCTGAAGAGTCCATTAACAGAGGCTGTGTCATTACTCAGAGCTGGGTGATATCATGACTTCTTCTTTTTTATAGAGGGGTCCCTGCTCTCCAGGGTTTCTGACGAAGAGCAACGTGTCAGACCGCACGTCTGTTGAGTTAGAGGACGGGCGGGACTCTCAGTGAGCGCACACTGCATGTCATGGCATATTTGCTGTTATAAAAAGAATTCTTCCTTTTTTTTTTAATTTCCTGCTTTGTCTCGTGCAGACTGGCTTTCTTCTGGACTGATGCCAACTGCATCTCCTGCCAAGAGTTTAATGTTACACTTACTGATTTCTGTGCTCGATACCAACAGAATGAATCTGTTTTTGTGTTGAGCTGGTCAGGAGTGAACCTGAGGGCGACACTGTGCATCCTCCCATTGTCTCACTGTCTGCATTAGTCGTGGGACGCTGACGAATGCAAGTACCACGTGTGATCGGTGAGACATGCCCTGAATGTATTCAATTGCCACAGACGCACAGTTCCCAGTTCATCCCCTGCCAGGAATTCTGTCTGAAGTTCTCTACTAAGAAGTGTTGCCAAAACTCTGAAAATATTTCACCTTCTTCTGCTTTGTATGCATTTTGCACTTCACATTGACCTGCTCTGTGTTTGCTACTTTGCCTAAAGCTAAGAAAAAAAAAATGCGTTGTGCTTAATTCTAATAATAAAAAAAAGGTTTTGTCAACGATTTAAATAATTGCTATATCTTTTTTAGATTTTTACTCGGCTCGCAAGTTCTCTTGTTGCCCCTTAAGCTGAGCAGAATAACCCAACATCGTGTTTTGACTTAATGAGGAAGCAGCGGAAGCTAAAGCTGGCGTGGAGAGAGATCGTGGCTCTCTGCGGCCTGGTCGTGTTGACAGACGGCCCAGGTGAAAGGATCACGCCCCCCCCGCAGCTCCGCTCTGTAGGCCTGGCACTCTTGGATAATTTATAACACCTATTTATATTTGAACCTATGTGCAGAGAGATGTTTGTTCACATTTGCTCCCTTTTTATCTTACCATAGACGCGGCATGCAGCCGTGTTAGGTTAGATGCAGTTCATTCATTCTACTTTCCCAGCGTAAAGTGGTGGAGCCAATGGGGCCCTTCGCCGTTTCCTACCACACCCTTCACACGTTCTTATTCTCAACTACACACATGCCACGTTTTCATGACGGCATCTTGCACAATTGCAAAGTATCCAAAGGAGAATAATCTTTTTTTTGTATCTTTCCAAAAAATATACGCCTCCAGTATACAGATCCAATCGTTTCGTATAGACTGCCAATTCAAGGCCAAAACGACCAATTTCGTGGAAAAAGAAAATGAGAACAGAACGTGTTTGCGTTTCCTGTGAAGTGTTACAACTCACGTAGTGCGACGGCGCTGTGTTTTGATTAGCGCCCCCCCGTTTAGCTCATGATTGCTCGCACAGGCCCACCAATGGTGTCGCAGTCTTCCTGATCTACACATCGTGGCAACACGCTGAGATATACTGCAGCGTGCCAGCGACGACGGGGAGGAAAAAAGGCCTGCGGGCTCGTAAACATGGATAGAAACAATGCTGGATTCTAAGAATGCGTACAAAAAATGGAAATCTTTTATGAGGAAGTAAATGCCCTCAATGCGGGCCCCTGTAAAATTAGCCGTGGGTACTCGTTGCCCCCCAGGCTGAACCGTGTGGTTTGGTGAACCAATGGCCTTCCCCTAAACCCAACAGGCCCCTAATATTTTCCTTGACCTTTGCTCAACACAATCATGGTCCTCAGAGGGAAACAAAACGAGATTACACATTTGTATCTTTCCATGCAGGAAGGCAAACGTTTCGTCTCGTGTTTGCTCATCGCTGGACTCTATAGAAGTCTAGCGATGTAGCCCCCGGTGCTAATTAACTGCCATATAACATTATTCCATCAAAAAATTATGGTCATGACTCACTTTTGTTCAGCTCTTCTGAAGTCATGCTGTAAAGCTTATTTTTGGCTGACACCCTATAATGTGCAATCTTCCTGGCCAGTGGGGGAGGAAATGCTGTGAAAACCTCTTGAGTAAGTGCAGAGGATTGGTCCGCAGACGCCCTGTGTTCATCCGGAGATCACTGGAAGGGCTATAACATGCAGAAAGGACATTATGCCAACCACGAGTCCTGGCAGGCAGGCAGGCCAACGACGTCACAGCTTTGTCTGTGCACAGGAGGGAGGCTTCCTGTGTTTAACTGCTGTAGTAACACAAGGACAGACGTGTGAAATTAGAGCTTTTTATCACATATTTTACCTCTGAAATGTCCTTACAGATCCTCACATTATGGTGTTCATTAAAAGTAGCCCAGCTATCGCGTGGAAATACGGTCACGTCAGATCCCTTCGTCTTCTACTTCGTCCAAACTTGCATTTTAAAGAGCGGTCTTCATTCTGTTACAAGGTCAGATTTAAACCTTGAAAAACTGTACAGTGAAACCAATAAACACTGAACCAGCACTGATCTGACGCTACAGTCCAGATGAATGAAGTATCGTCAAAAAAAAAAAAAAAAGTTCCAACTTTTCTTTGAAAACGCAACATTTGCTCATTAATTTTACACTTTATTTAGAATGTATTAGTTTTGCTTATAGTAGATTGTGATAATTGGTCTGTAAAGGAGATATTAAGGCTGGAAAGAGAAGCATGTTGAGGGGCTTGATTGACATTTTGTCTCAGCCAATCATCCTCCACTATGGACATCGCTTCCTCGTCCCAACACAGCTACACCCAGGATGCTCTGGGTTCGTTTTTCAGCTAAACGTGATTCTTCTTTCTTTTTCTTCTTCAGGAGCCATTCGAGGATGGGTTTGCGAACGGGGATGAGCTGACCCCGGCTGAGGAGGCTGCAGCTAAAGAAGCAGCCGAGTCCAAAGGAGTGGTCAAGTTCGGCTGGATTAAGGGAGTGCTGGTGAGTCACTTTCAAAATGCAGTCATTTCTTTCATAAGTCTGATTTCTTATGTCGTCATTTCATCTTGTGTTTTCAAGAGAAGTCGAAGTCACCCAGAAGTATGGAGCTGTAAAGATGGGGAATATGTAAAAGATAACTGAGACCGTATTAGTGCTGCTTTTACAATCAGTATTGTACTAGAAGCCGAAAGCACTAAAGCATATAGAAAGTGTTGTGATGCATAATGCATGCAAACATGTATCAAGACTGTACAACAGTAAAGCTGCCAACCTGAAAGTAAAGGTTACTTTAAAGTTTGCAGTTGACATAAATAGTCTTACTGTTCTTCCACTTTATCGATGCTTCCACAAAATGTCTCTAAGTCTGACACCTGTGAACTGAATGAAGTGGCTCCCAGGTGATAAGTGTGCCACTATATCATTTGAACTGTTTGTGCAGGTTGAAGACACTCCGTTCAGGATTGTGGAGCGTGAGTGTGAATTACTCCTGGCTCAGATGGTGCGTGGTTGGTGGTGAACCGCTGAGGAAGGAGTCGCTCACTATAACCGAGAGATGTGGCTCATGTTTTAGTGAAGGAGTCACAGGATGACGCGTGTCTGGATACTATCATCCTGCTTTTATTTTGACATGAGAAGTCCTTACTTCCTCCCTAATACGAACCTCGCACTAATCTAATGGATTTCTTTATCAAGTAGTGTAGGATATTTTCTGAATATAATCTTCTTTGAAGTTCGACACCCGAGTTATCCCTAAAGAGCGTAAAGTCTTTTTAGTTTTAAGTAGCAAGGAAAACAGACAATAAGAATAATATATATTATATTTATATATATATATATATATATATATATATATATATATA
>CALSBV010010773.1:1147284-1160136 GCA_943590825.1 Bovichtus diacanthus
TGTATATATATATATATATATATATATATATTATATATGTTAAATATATATGAAAAAAAGTTGTGTAAGCAGCACACAGGCAATCAATATTAATGACAAAGACAATCCCTTAAAGTTAAATTCAGAATTTTTCATTACAAAAGTCTTAATTTCTCAACTTAATTCTGATAATGTTGTGACTTTTTCACTCGATGCAGTGGTGTGGATGGTGTTCGGAGTAGTGATGCTGTTTTTAAAAATAAATAAATATGTGCACTAAGAGCAAACAAAAAGTAGCATTCAGACAAATCTGCAGCGAGCAGCGTTCCACCTCTTCAGACTCGTGTCCCCTTACAGGACTTGTTGGTGGTGGGGGTCTTGTATTTTAGGTGGATACCTCATGAGCCACATGCTGCTCAACCAATATTACTGATATCAGATGATGATCTCTCTCCATGACCCACAGTAACAGTCCCTCCTCTCTGCAGGTGCGCTGCATGTTGAACATTTGGGGTGTGATGCTCTTCATCCGCATGTCATGGATCGTGGGTCAGGCTGGAATTGGTAAGCAGTGATCACCTCTGAAGAGCTGACGGCTTTAATGAAATGTTATCACCTGTTTACAAAAAAATAATCATTTAAAATGTAATTAAGAATCCTGTTCAGCTCTCATTGTGAGTTTGTGTTTTTTGGATTGTCATGTGTGCCAGCCGCCTGTGGTTGAGGGCGTGAGCATGAGAAAAAGCAAGATGATGTAACTTCCTGTTCCCGTTCAAAAATGTTGAATACATTTGTTTTGCAATGTGATGCTGAGGAACAACAGATGTACAATATTTTAGTCTTTCATAACAAAACACACAAAGAGCAAAACACATAATTTAATTATTACATATATAATTTAAATGTAATTCTAAAATGTTATATTATGCACTTTATTTATATATTTATTATTATTTAATATATATAATATAATACATAAAAATGAGGCAATGCAAGTTTTCTAAAATAATTTTGCATTTCCAGCAGTTACATGCAACAGTTACTTTTGGCAAAAACCCTCCCTGTAATAAATCAAACTTTATGATTATCTTACAGGAAATCAATTGCAGCCTGAAAAGTAGGCCAAACGCTGTAAACAGTCTCAGTAATGGGAAGTGTGCATGACTCGCAGTAAACTGGGTGAAACATGCAACAATACGGTTAAATAGAAATCTGTAGAAAACATCAACTGCACCCAAATAGGTAAAACAGATTCTTATAATAAAAGAAATAAGGAGACAAAGCGGGGAACCTCAGGGTAAGCTCTCCAAAAGAAAAGTATTGTGAAGTAGAGATTTAAAAAAGATTACATGGCGTCAGGCTGGAGGCAGAAATCTCCAAACCTGGACACAAATAAAAGATTTCACTGGAGAAGTGTGAAAATCACTTAGTGATTTTGGTCTTTTCCTTTTCCTCCTCATTTGGATACTCCCCTATAACTGATGTTCGACAGCAGTCTGTCTGTCAGCAGCCTGTTTTGATACACAGCCAATGTTTTACTTTAATGTGGCGGGCTGCACGTAACCGACTAATTCAAATATCACTGTACCGATAAGTTGGCAGCGAGCAGTGTGGCACACAGCCCGTGTTCTACACTCGCTCCCTTCACACACAACACAAGTCCCCCCCCCCCAAGGACATGTTGATAATTCTCCACTTTGATGTGAAATATCGCCACAAAGTGACACGTGTGGCCGACTTGTCCTCGTGGCCGTGCCGTTACTTTTCGCAGAGCGTATTGGAAAACTAGGAAACTGTGAACAGTGTTGCACATTCTTCTCATTCACGGGATTCGTAAAGTTTACGCCTTGTTTTCTTCTTCCCACAGCTCTCGCCTGTTTGATTGTTGCCATGGCCACCGTAGTGACGACCATCACCGGCCTCTCCACCTCCGCCATCGCCACCAACGGATTTGTACGAGGAGGTACGCGCGGCATTCTTTTAGTAGAAGCAGGAAGCGGCAGTGACGGGGGTTTGATCCCCCTCGTCCTGCCGGGGGATTTGAGGCGGCATTATGCGCGAGTCAGGTGACGGCGCTCTCGTATTGCAACACCTCACGTGGAAGTGAACGGAAGCAGCCGAAGCTCTTTAGACTGCACTTAGACTCTGAGGAAGGGGGCCCGGCGTGTTAAAAGGAGATGACTAAGCACACGGTTCGTTGTTGACTCAAGGTGCACTGATTAGCTTTATCTGGAGCTTTCATCCTTATCACATGGTCCTCATCAGCAGAGGGGGCTCACTCTGACACAGGCGAGAAGTCCTAAATCCTAACCGCTACCGAGCTCGCAGGTCGACGGATTTATCTCCGTGACAACTGAGCCCGTTTCATCCGCGTCACGTGGTTGAAAGCTCAGGAAGCGGTGAGGATGTGGACTTTTTTTTTTTTTTTTCTTTTAAATTGGGACTGGTTTGGTTTCTCAACAGTGAGCGTCAGAGGACAGAATGTTCCAGGTGCTCTCTCTGCTGCTCCATGAGCTTGAGGCTTTGCCAGGCGGGTTTATTTATTGTGCTGTCAATCAGTTTAGGTCAATAGTAGTAACCCCGCTCACTCCACAGAGTAATCTAGCAGGAATTCCCGGCCTGCGTGCGTTTGATTGGCCAGCACAGCTCCTTGCTGGAGGAGCTCGCTCTGCTTCAACTAGTTTGCTGGACTGCTGTCAGTCTTAACACAGCCCTCACGGTCCAGGCACAGCCGCTCTACATTACACCAGCACATGCCCCATTATCTGCCTGCTCTATTCCTTCCATTCTCTTGACACTGTGGCCCCATTTAGATGCAGGGTTTGTCCCTGGCATTCCTGCTACAGAGTCGTGGTTGAAATGTAAGACGTTGGAGTCATTAATAAGTTACTTTCAGCTGAGCTCTCTTTGCGCATTTCAGTGCGATAAGAGATGAATGAAATGTCAACGCAGATATTAACTGAGGGTTGTTAGTGCGCTTGGTTTTAGCCATGGTTACATTATGTAAAAATGTTGTGTTGGAAGTGCTGAGTCAGTGTCATTCTGCCATATTTATGCAGGCTGCTCAGTGACTGTCCAGTGCAATACTTTCACATGCAAACATCGCATTATCATCCTATCCTGTGTATAAACAATACAGTATACATATAATAAAACATGTATACAGTAACATTTTTTTTTTTATAAATAAATCCATACAAAATTTGTTCCAAGTTTTCACAACGGTTCACTGTTTTATTAACGTTTTGTCTGTTGTCTTATTTCCAGGTGGAGCATATTACTTGATTTCGAGGAGTCTGGGCCCAGAGTTCGGAGGTTCCATTGGTCTGATCTTTGCCTTTGCCAATGCCGTGGCTGTAGCCATGTATGTGGTGGGCTTCGCTGAAACCGTTGTGGAACTTCTTGCTGTAAGTCTCTTTGGGTTGGTTGTTACTCCTGCATCTCAACAACTTTCACTCTCCGGGCTTCATCTGAGCATAGCTGACGTTTCCCAAGCCGAGAGAGAATGGGTAGCAATACGGGGGGGCCGGAGCCGATTCCTGTCCCTCACTAACTTTGGGAGACACTCCGTTAATTTGATGAGTCCAGACTTACTGAAGCCTCATTATCTTCAGAGAAACAACGGAGGACTGTGGATCTGTTGAGCTCTTAAAGGCCAATATAAACAGGAGGGATGATTACAGCTAGTAAATCTGTTTCAGTGTTCATACGATTTGTTTTATGACAAACTCAAAAGAACCTAACCTTTGAGGGGGCAGCAGCAGAAAGCTGTGCCCTCGTGCAAGGCACCAGCTGCTGTGTTTCCAGTGGAACTTGTGTAGGTGGCGGCGATACCTAAAGCAACTGTAGAGAAACTAAAGATTTCCTTACTACGAGGAAGCTGAAAGGACCAGTGTTTTTCATTATGCATTGCACCTTGTGTATGGGAGCGCCACGAGAAAAGCTGCACCCAGCGGCTTCTTTTCAGAGCGCTCCGACTTCCTTTTTGTGCTAGTTGAAAACCTTCCAACTTTTCAGAAGCAAAGGGCCGATGCTAGTCTGTCATACAACGGCGCTGAGATGGATGACGCTGTTGTTGTAGGAACTAAATCTACGCGCAGCCGGAGTGCTTTTTGTAGGTCTTTCTATTATTCAGACAAATATTCCTGTATAGCCTCATTTGTGAGCTCCCCATCATTGGACTTGTGTCTAAACCTTTGTAAAAAAATGTTGTAAAACTTCCTTCAGGCATTGGTATTTATGGTTTTACTCTATGACAACTCCGTGTATTGTTTCTCAGGGTGTAGATGCCATTATGACGGATGAAATCAACGATATTCGCATCATCGGCACCATCACCGTGATCCTTCTCCTGGGCATCTCCGTGGCAGGAATGGAATGGGAGGCCAAGGTACGAACAGGATCCCATCTCTGACCCTCTGACGGATGATGAAAATTCAGACAGACTTTCAGAAAGCTCTCTCCGACTCGACACACACACACACTGCGATTGACTCGTATTGGTTCAAGAGATCCGCTGTGACTAATGAGTTGGTTGATTTTCTTCTCTGTAGGCCCAGATATTCCTGCTCATTGTCCTCATCGCAGCCATCATTAACTACTTCATTGGAACCTTCATTCCTGTCAAGGCGAAGGAAGCTGTGGGCTTCTTTGGCTACGACGGTAGGACCACACGCTGATTTCTCATGTGCAACTTTTCTGTTCCGGCTCCTAACTCTCTGAGTCGGCCCTGAAGCCTCCATCAGCAGATGTTGTGGTCTGAAACTCTTATTTTCCACCAGGCGCAATCATGTGGGAGAACATGGGTCCTGACTTCCGAGGCGAGACGTTCTTCTCCGTCTTCTCCATCTTCTTCCCTGCAGCCACCGGTATTCTGGCCGGAGCCAACATTTCCGGAGACCTCGCTGTGAGTAAATATGAAACGGAGCGGACGCATCTAAAGGGGTTTACCCGGATCTAAAAGTTTTGACCAAAGCAGTCGGAGGATTGATGAGAATTCCAATGTTTGGGTAGATGGATAGCGCGTGTTGTGTTGTGTGTTGCAGGACCCACAGTTGGCCATCCCCAGAGGAACCCTTCTGGCCATATTGGTCACCGGAATAGTCTACCTGGGTGTTGCAGTTTCAACAGGTGCAGTAGTTCCTGCTATATGTGACTCATAAGTCTGTGGCTTTAAGAATCTGCACTTCTTCAGGTGAGTGACTTTCCCTAACAGAGGTTTCATGTCACACCAGGCTCCTGTATTGTGAGAGACGCCAGTGGGAACGTGAATGACACAGTCAGTTCTCAGTTCATGATGAACTGCACCGACGCCGCCTGCAAATTCGGCTACGATTTCTCCTCGTGTAGGAGCAACACCGACAGCTGCCACCATGGACTCCACAATGACTTCCAGGTATGAAGCGGCGCTCACAGTAGATGAGGTCTGAAGTCTTTAGCCGGGTTTCCAGCGGCTGAGACGGAGCTTACAATAATGGTGAGCGTTGTTTTGTTGGCGGCAAAAGTTAAACCGTTCCATCTTTGGTTCAGGTGATGAGCATGGTTTCTGGCTTTGGGCCCATCATCACTGCTGGAATCTTCTCTGCGACTCTGTCCTCGGCTCTGGCCTCGTTAGTCAGTGCACCTAAAGTTTTCCAGGTAAGACCCGACCCAAAGCGCATCAAGGTATCAAACGAATCACAGATTATAGATCTGGATTATAGTTCATTTTGTAGTTTTTTTCTTCTTAAAACTGTATTGTTACATGACGTCTCCTCAGGCTTTATGTAAGGACAACATCTACCCCGGCCTGGGCATGTTCGCCAAAGGCTACGGCAAGAACAACGAGCCCCTCCGAGGATACATCCTGACCTTCGGTATCGCTCTGGCCTTCATCCTCATCGGTACGGCTGCACACACTACTCATTTGTACTGTTATTGTAGAAGATCCCAGTAAACAGCAAAACATCTAGGTGCTGCAGTGTAAGACTGATTGGGAGTCATGAGTATCTCTACCAATCTCTACCAGAATAGATACCAGTGTCATTGATTGATATATTTTGCACTGGACCCAAGTATTTGATAGTGTAACTGTAACTAATTGACTGATTTATGGTCTGTTGTACTGAGTTCTCGCTGGCATCAGGGTAAATGATGTCTTCTTCCAGAATGACTCATTTAAATCATATTAGAAGTCATTAGTTTTGCTCCTGCTGACTCAGAGGACTAGAGAAATGTTGGCTCATTCTCAGTGGACCGTTTTTTAAAAAAATGTTTTTCTTCTTGCAGCTCAGTTGAACATAATTGCCCCCATCATCTCCAACTTTTTCTTGGCGTCCTACGCCTTGATCAACTTCTCTGTGTTCCACGCCTCGCTGGCCAACTCCCCAGGTAAGAGCAACGAAGAAGTTAAATGTGCTAGATCCACAAGTTAAGGCTGCAGAGAAACGTATCATCATGGCCGACGAGCCGCATGGTGTTTAAAGAATGATGGTGATGGGAAATGATGGGGTTTCAAAGGGAGTTACTGTGAGGCGCTCCGCAGCTCGGGACGTGCCGAACTGCTCTAAGAGCTTAGAGCGAGTCTTTTACGGCTCACAAGCCGGATCCTGTCCTAGACGGCCCGACAGAAGATCTGAGGGAGGGTTCATGTGTGTTTTCAAGGCGTACTGCAGCAGCAGTCACATGAACAACTCGCCAATTTCTTTTAACGGAATCATTTGCAACTGGTGTCCCACGGCCGGATAGGTTTCTTAATCTCGACTCGAAGTCCACGTGTTTTTTTTTTTTTTTGTCAAATTGTCTTTGCCTTACTTTGATGGTACAATAAGCCTCGTCAGACATCAACGTTTAAAAAAGAGTTTGTGAAAAAATACATTTATAATGAATGGTTATGCATTTTCTGTCTAGATTAAAGTTATTTATTTATACAAATGAGTCCCTACTTCCTTATTAATGTAATTGTAGCCATATAATGCACTCTAATGTAATATTGTTAGAAGATGATACAAAAGCATAGCCTTCAGATACTTATGGTTCATCGACGTGGTATTTCCCAAATGCGCCAACCGCTCTCCTCCAATCACATGAGTCATTTCTTTGATTCGCTGAGTCATGGTTATGAGTAAGAGTTGTGTTGGAACAAAAAGCCATTTTAAATGTGGAGTGCATCATTTCTGTGCCGGTGTTTATTTTTGAACAGTTTTCCAGGACAATGTAGTTGCATCGATTTTCAAAAATGTTATTTGTTCTTAAAGGGTCAGTTCACCAAAATACCGGGAAAGCATTTTCGGGTACCTCCCCAATGGTATTTATCTATGATGGTTCAGTTATTTTATTTGTCCACGTCATTTCTCAGGCTTCTGGCCGTCACTTGTTGGAAGGATTCATTTAATTTCCAGAAATCATTTGACGAAAGGTCAAAACTGAAACGTTTCTGTCGTCTGGTTAATGTTCTCTTCTTAAGCCAGGGTCAGTGAGGATCATTTGAGAGTCTGTCGTGGCTCCACGATGGTTAGTGGACCGTTTCTAGCTGATCGCGTCACGTCTACTTCTCTTATATCAAAATGTTAAGATTATAAATATAACAGTTCTGAATCTGGACGAAGTGTTTGTATAGGTAGCTGGTTTAAAAGTTAGCAGGTATTTCGATCTTCACTAAATCTTCATTTTAGATTAGATAAGAGGATTCAATATTAGATTTAAATGAGCTTGTTTCTGGAAAGAATTGGAGGCTGTAGACTTTGCATGCTGGGCTATGTGAGAAAATATTCACGTTTTTTGTCATTTGTGTGAACTGGCCCTTTGTTAGACTGTAGAGAATAGCTGAATGAAAATGTGTATACAGTAGTGAAACTCTTTTTATATTGAGTTCTGTGCTTTTTTCCCCCTCCCCCCACAATACCAAAGCTCTAGCAGAACTCCAGGTACAGATTCTCTACTGCTTCTATTTCCTCCAGGCAGGTCATATAATTACATGGACTTAAATGGTACATGACTGAATTAGAGGCAGAAATACAGACATTGCCCTGTGGATTGTACTGCCTCTGCAACCACAAACTATTCTACCCGTGCGGTGATCTCTCCCTTACTCGGGACACGTAGAGGGACCGCACCATCGATGTACCCTTTATGTCCTGTGCTTTTGTTTTAGCCTCATTGTGTCACACAGTCTGACTGTCCCCCCCCATCACTAAAATCCTCCTAGTCTAGTTTCTGTGGTACCCAGCAAACACATGGTGTCTAATAACTGGTATAACCTTCAGGCTGCTAACTCCCATTCTTTAACCTAAGCCCACATCCAACTTCAGCTTTAACTTTGTCCATGCTATTTAACAGCAACATTTACTATTTTAAGACCATTAATGATGACGACGTTTCCTTTTAGGAGGATGACCACAGTGGCTCCTGATTTTTAGTCTTTTATTTTTTTATTACAGGTCTAACTTAATAAGGAGTCTTTGACAAACCTGACCTCTAACATGAAGTGCATTTCCTCACTTTTCCATAGTTATTAATATTGCAAACATTATGAGACCGTATGTGACGAGCACTCTTGAGTGTGTGTGTTTGTTTTTTTTGTTTTTTTTTGTCGCAATGTCGTGACTTGTTTCTCGCCGGCGCTGCAGGTTGGCGTCCCAGCTTCAAATACTACAACATGTGGGTTTCTCTGGCTGGAGCCGTTCTGTGCTGTGTGGTGATGTTTGTCATCAACTGGTGGGCTGCTCTGCTCACCAACGTCATCGTCCTGGGGCTTTTCATCTACGTCAGCTACAAGAAGCCAGGTGAGTTTACAGAATGAAGGCATTTCACACGTTGGTGCAAACAAACATTTATATCATACAAATCATTTAAAAAAGAAGAGAAAAAGGCTATTATGAAAACATGATACAGTACTGTAGTTGTGTTATTATGACCATATATGATCCTCGACAAAAATGTTGAACAAGATTTGAAGTAGGAAAATAATACATTTAGTTATTTTGCTGCCGTAACCTGCACTAATTTTTCACACTTATTTATTTATTTAAAAAAAATTTATTTTTTAATTTTATTTAATTTCTACATTTTTTTTTTTTTTTAATATAAAGTCTTTCTATATTGAATAAAATTAAACTTTTTTAAAAAGACTTAAAGCAGGGTGGAACTGCCAAAGTGACATATAGCGTCCAATAACTCCAAAGCTGTCTGATTATCAGGATTTATTTATGTCAAAAATTTATGTATATATAGTTTATTGTAAGATTTTTAAGGTTATTAGGTAAATAAGCATTTATTCATTGTTCCAGCACCTCTGTGGAATCTATGGTCAGTCAGCATTACTGGTAAACTAGCATATTAGTTTTTAGAACAAAACTTTAATTACAAAGAAATATTAAAAAAAGATAGTTACTATAAATAAACCAAAGTGTTGACATCAGGCTTATCAAAATATTTTGATAATGAGCTAAATGTCTGACAAATCTATATAGATATAGATAGAGAGATATAGATATGGAGAGATATAGATATATATATATAGAGAGATATATTTATATTGTTTCAAACACACAATACTCCTTCAGAGTAAGAGAGTTTATCCTAGTTTTGTCGAAAACTGCTTAATCCAGGAAGAATTTAGCAGAGTTTGGCCAACTGCCATTTTTATCATAATAGTCTGAAGGGGTGTTATACAAATTAATATAATGAGCTAAAAGTTTTTCTTAATTTCAATCCAACAAGCAGAGATCACGACGTTCACACAGGTCCAGCTCATGTTGTCCATGTCTGCCGTGACATTTCCAAAAAATGTTGGACCGTTCTGTAAATAAAGTGAAAACTAGTGAACAAAGTGTGAATGAAAATATCCCACTGCTACACACACACATCTGTGCACCTCTTCAAACACAAAGCAGCTCTGAACACACACACACCTGTGTGCACACTCAGTTTGACACGCAGCTACACACACACGCGAGGCCTTCCCATTGCCTGTAGCGCCACATGGGTCACACGGCCTTTGGCCCAGCAGGACGAGCCGTAAACACACTGTGTGTTTCTGCCTGCATGCGTCCTCCTCTCCAGATGTGAACTGGGGCTCCTCCACCCAGGCGCTGACCTACCACCAGGCCCTGACCCACACGCTGCACCTCAGCGGCGTGGAGGACCACATCAAGAACTTCAGGTACAAAACCCAAAGAAGCACCCGACTAACGACACACACCTGTAGTTACTACTTTATGGAATAATTCACCATCACGTGGAGGCTCACAGCTACTTCCATAAACAAATTCAGGGGGCGGGGCCATGCATTACTGCCTCAAATTGTATAATTTGCATATAATTTGGAAGAAGTTGTTAATATCGGTGGCAATACAAGTCATGCAAATACCAAAACGATGCTTTTTTTTGATGCCTTAGTTACCATGTAATGTGTCAACTTGTCTTTGACCTTATTAAAATAGAGCAAAGACACATTTCTGTCAGAAATGATTGAGTTGTTCATACTCGGCAGCACATAAATGTGTGGTGACGTTGGTTGAAAGATGATCACGTTATGTCCTAATGAGGCCCAGTGTCAAACGCATTATAAAGTTCTTACAGTCCAACACAGTTTATAGATTACACGTGCACGAGGCGCACTAATGCTCGGTAAATCAAAGCGGTTCAGTATTTCGTGTTTGACTGTTGCTATGTGTTGCATAACATGAACTTCAAAAATGTATTTTGCTAGTTTTGAATCACAGCTTGCGTGTGTGCAGTAATAAGTACAACAGATGTGTAGGACAAAAAGATGATCCGATCATATAGTGGAGATATGATTCAGTCCTCTTCATGTCCAACGTGTACGTGTGTACATGTATATGGTGGAGACCGTGGGAACGTTGTACGTCGTAGTATCCTCACAGGATGTAACTACTTTTGCTTCCAATATGAATAAAATGAGGGACAAAGAATCCAAAATGATGATCCTTGATCTTGAAATGCACCTAAAGCAGACGCTGTTATTTCTATATCCAGCGTGTTCCATGTGTCCATTCTCTGAATGCTTGCACATGTGGCGGGGACGCATTAGCGATTTTGTTCCCATGGCAGCGCACCGAGCAGGAGATTAGAGGCAGCTGATCTTCTGTGTCTTCAGAAGGACCCGTGTGCTCCTCTTAGCGCCCTCTTGTCTCCTCTCAGCGCCTCCATTAAATCCCACGGCGCTTAACATATTTGCTTTGATGTGCGCTACTCGGCTTCTTTTTTGTCCTGTGCCGAGAAGACTCGAGGCCACTGTGAAGGTCGGAAGAAAGTGGCTGCAGATTTAAAACCTGGTCGTGCTGCAAAATGTTGCCATGAAATATTTGATGCATGTGATGGACACTTGCTGACGTGTGTGTGTGTGGTGTGTGTGTGTGTGACTGCAGACCCCAGTGTTTGGTGATGACGGGTTACCCCAACTCTCGGCCAGCTCTTCTGGATCTGGTCTACAGCTTCACCAAGAACGTTGGCCTGATGATCTGTGGTCACATTCGCACGGTGAGTAGATGTTGTTGTTTGGCCTTCAGCGGCTTTTTAAAAAGATCTAAAAACATTCCCATAATGCTCCCCACTCAAAAAAAAAAAAAAGATTATTGATTGAAGCACATGTCGCACAGTAAAATGTAATTAACCCTATTATTAGGGTCTGTTGGATTTGGAGCTAATGAAATGAAAATCAATATTCTTTTATTTGTATTTGTATTGTTTCACCCTCCTGATACAGCTGCTGACATATAGCTGTTTAAAAGAGATGCTGAACGAGGGTTGCAGGGAATTTGGCAATTTTTTGTGCGCAATTACAATAAAAATAAAAGTATCCCTGTGAATAGTGGGGAAAAGAATAATACTATCAGATATTTGACTCTGCTGTATAGAGCTCCTTGTGATTGTATCAGGGCCAACTTTAAACTTACGAGCAGCTGCAACCAGCTAATGATCAATATGTTCTGTTCTTGCTCTCCGGAAATTAATTGTTTATTAGTTTTCAGATCATTTTTCCCTTTTTCCAAAACACATTTGTGCGATCTCGTACCCGTCTCGACACAGTATAACTCTGTGCGTCACCTCCGAGCTCAGAAATGAGCACATCAGTGAGCCTCAGTGTGGATACAGTTGATGCGTTTGTTCCACTCCCGTATACACGGTGTAAAAAGCCTTTTACAAATCCCCTGCCAGCCACAACGGCTTCACAAAGGAAAGGCCATTTTGATTGGATGAATGCAGGCTCTGTGCCGTCCAGCAGCACCGTGGCTCTGATCTACCTTGCTGCCTGTTAAACGGTGTAAACATTCTCGGCTAATGGCGTTACAGTTTCCTGGCTGAAGAGCAGCTTTGTGGGGGCGCTTTTCTTCGGAAATAAACAAAGTACCCGGCGAGGAGATTCGGAGCCGAACTTTGTTGGTCTGATTCTGTGATTACCGACCTTGGAAATGCGGCTCTGCAGAAATCCATGCAGGCTTGTGGGATTAGTTATATTTGCTGTGTGTGTCCACAGGGCTACAGAAGGCCAAACTTCAAAGATCTGGCCACAGACCAGGCGCGGTACCAGCGCTGGCTCCTGAAGAATGAGACCAAGGCCTTCTACACGCCGGTGTTCGCAGAGGACATGAGACAGGGCGCACAATACCTGCTGCAGGTAGGGAGATGTTGCTCTGGAGGATATCACCGAGTGAACTGCTGCTCTGCAGGAAAGCGTTGAACAAGCCACAACCAACAGCAGCTTGTTTGTTGCCGTTGATGAGCACACGCTTCTAATGAGCCTTTTGTGACTGTTGACAACGGCCGGTTCTTCTTCCTGGTTGAGGATATTTATATTGATTCTGTTGGAGGCTATAAACTGTATTGAATTTGGGCCTTTTATGTCCTTAAAACTGTCTCCAATTATCTCAA
>CALSBV010010773.1:1160536-1195350 GCA_943590825.1 Bovichtus diacanthus
CACACAGCCCAGACAGGAAGTGGCCTCAGTGACCCATGACTCCAGTCGTCCCACTGGGCCCAGTTTGATAGTCCCCAGAGAGGGGATGTATCGGTGCCACCCACACAACTACCACAAACAAACAAAAGTGTTCCCAGATCACTCCGCCCTCCAGCAGAGCACCGGGCCTCGTCCACGCTGGAGTCGAAGAGTAAACTCAACAGTTCTCTCGTGTTTACCTGTTGACAAGTTCGCAAATGGACATTTCCACAGCACATGTTTCATAAATACAACAACATTGCTGTCATTTGAATCACGAAGTTCCTGCACTGCTAAGTTTAATGAGCTACCACATTGTAATATAGCCATGTATGTATATGTAAACCGAGGGGGGGGGGCCACACACACACATGTTGTAAACGTGTGTGTGGAGATCCTCTTGAGTCCCAGCCTGGACTGAGCCTGAGCCGTCATGAACACACACTGTTGGCACATTTCATTCCAATCTGACTCGCACTCCTCAGCGTGTGAGACTTTCATCTGGATCCAAGCATAGTGCCCCCCCCCCCCCCCCCCCCCCCCAGACGTCAGTCTGATTTAACTGCAGAGTCCGAGACGTTTCCCGAGAACAAGTTGAGCTCTCAGTTAAAACTCCTGCCAGTGGAAAAGCTTCAGCAATGCTGCTCTGTGGCTGCGTCCCCCTGGATTATGTCTTCATCACAAACGTGTGTGTGTGTGTGTGTGTATGTGCGTGTGTGTGTGACATCAACTCAACATTTCACCTCAATTCTGAGTTCCTTTTGGTTTTTTTTTCTCTCCTTTTTGTCTCACATTTTCCAGATGACGACGACGACGGCAAAGCTCCAACTCAGCCCCTGTTGAAAAAAGGCAGGAGATCCACTTTACTGTGTTGCCTTTAAAGCCTTTCTCTCTCTGCATCCATCTTCCTATCGCCTCACTCTTCATCCCACTTTGAGCCTCCTGTGTTAACAGTCCTCACCCTGCTGTCTCTGTCTCGTGTCTCTCCACGTCTGTTCCCTTCATTCCGGCCCGCCAGCTTCTCGGCTTTGGGAAAATAACATTTAGTCTTTTCTTCTCTTCTGCTCTCCTGTTAACAGTCTCCAGCTTGTAGCTCCAGCCCAGTCTCTGAAGCTGTATGTGATAGTGCCTTTAACTCGGTCCAAGTCTCGAGTATTTAATGTTGTGAGTGTGCGCCAGCGTTTCCATTTCCTCCTGCTTGTCTTCGGTCTCTCGCCTGCGGCTGCTTCTTCTCTTTCTGAGGTGACAGTTTGTGTGTCGCTTTCTTCTCCAGGATGAAAGCTGCTCTCCTGTTCTCTTATCGATGGTGTGTCCCCTGTGTTCATTAAGAGGAAAAAGGAAAGCGATCACCCATACATCAGATATCTAAACTAAAGCCCCCCTTGCCCAGTTCGCTCCTCTTCATCGTACAGTTGCAGCTCAGTGCTCGTGCATGTTTTTAACCCATTAACTACAATTTGCTTTTGCTTCTCATTGTTGCCGACCATTCTGCAGAGAATAACCCAAGTTGAAGGCAGCTATTGATCTGCTCATCTCAGAACAAGCGTTAAAAGCAGTGTCCAGTCCGCAACGGTGTTCGATACCAGAAAGACATGACTCATTATGATTCATTAGTTCTTCCTACTATAATACCAGTGGCTTGAGAGTCTGTGATTTCCACTGATGCTTCTACCCCCAAACTGTGGGGCATCTAACGCCATAGAAAGTCACAACGGCAGAATGTATAATAAAATCTACAGGGGACACACTCATCGCACTGATGTTTTGATAACTTTTTAGCCTTTTTTTTTTTATAGCTTTGTTAAAATTGGGTCTTGTATTTAAGTGCTTACCATCGCACCTTCAAACACAAAGCAACTGAAACAGTGGCCACTCGGTCCATTAATGACTGATCCACCCCCCCGGGATGTTTTGGTACTGTCCAACCCGACTTCCACTCTCGGGACACTCTAGTCATTCTTGTGTTTTGCCATCAAAATTAACTTTTGCTGTGTTTGTGTGTGTGTGTGTGTGTGTGTGTGTGTGTGTGTTTTGCAGACAAGAGGAGCCCGACTGTCCCACTGAATGTGTCTGACCAGAGGCTGCTGGAGGCCAGCCAGCAGTTCCAGCAGAAACAAGGGAAGGGCACAGTGGACGTGTGGTGGCTGTTTGATGATGGAGGTGAGTCTGACATTCAGTCATCCACCGTACTCCAGTAGGACGACCAGCTGTGAGAGGCCCGGCACGAGCGTCCGCTGCTGGAGAATAAAGCCTGTTAATGTTCATGCTACTGAGTCACCACAGCTCGTTGACGAATTCAAATAGTTCTGTTGGCAGCTATTGCATTTGAATGCTTTGCACATGTTTTTTTCATTTGTTCAGCGTGTACTACACCTGAAAATGAAAAAAAAAAAAAACCATTTGGCCTTTATTCGTATTTTGTACAGTTGGTATTGGAGATTTTGGTATCCATAGAAATAAATACAAAGTAAAATGTGCATTGGAAAAACAGAATATTGTCTAAATGTTTATATATAAAAATAAATGTTTCTCTTCAATGCACTGGAAATTGCATGTAAACGTTTTGCACGTAAACATGTTCCACCGCTGATGAAATCTATTAGCGCTGTGATGATCAGTGGAGCTGACGGAGACAGTATGTTCACTGGGCAGAGTGATTTTGGGTGTGTGTCAGCCCTGCGGGTGTAAAGGCTCATGTTGAAGACACTGGCATGTGACACTTCAAATCTGGCTCATCATCTTCATCATCGTGTCGGCCTCGTCACTGTTGACAGCAGAGACACTGACACGCTTTGGTGAAGGCAAAACGCTCCTCTCACATCTGTCTCTGGGCGACAACTTGTGTGTGTAATGTTGTGTGTGTGTGTGTGTGTGTGTCCAGGTCTGACCCTGCTCATCCCCTATCTGCTGACCAACAAGAAGAGGTGGAAGGACTGCAAGATCCGTGTCTTCATTGGAGGCAAGATCAACAGGATTGATCATGACCGCCGGGCGTAAGTATAAGTACTATGTGGAATTTGAAGGTAGATAACGCGACGTCATAGCACATTTACTAAAAGCAGTGGCTCACTTCACCTGCTGGCAGATATTATCTCGGAGCAGGGATCTGCTTTCCTTTCAGCACCACACTCCCCTCAGCTGCTCACACACTGACTGTCACACTGTCTGTTTGCATGTTCGTCATGAGAGACTGGTATATTGATGCGCGACGTGTCTGAGATGCTCTGAATACTAATCCTGACTGGGTCTTGTGTAAGGAAAACCAAGACCACTTTTTTTTAGATTTGGCCCTAATGTACAGCTCGGGCGACGCAACATTTAGTTGTAAATCACAAAACACTTTTAATTTCTTCTTGTAAAGTTTTGTAATTGACCATTAAAAAGCATCAGCCTGAGTCATGTGTGTAGTGCGGACAGATTAATCTCCGTAGACAAATGAAAAAACGTGACACGGAGTCTTAAAATGATCCTTTTGTTGGCATCAAAATGCAAAACTTATGTACAAACTAAGTTTGACTTAAGGCCACCAAGAGCTGGAACAAAGAATAAAGGATCATTCTGATGGTTTAGTACCAGCCAATATGTGACATTCTACATTACCGAAGACCAACTCACTGGTAATGTTCTGCGGATGAAGGCCATGAGATGCAGCTTAAAGCTCCAGAAAATGTTCAGTAAGTGGACCTTGTCCTAAAGAAGTGTTGAGAAAAGTTCAGGCTGTTTTCTTACCGTCATTCTACCGTTACTCTTGGTTTGTGAACACGTGAAAGTAGCTGCAGACTGCAGATCCACCCGAGTGAACGTCTTAATGTTTGTCAAAGTTATGTCATTTTTTTATTTTTTAACCTTCACCAAAACAGTTTTTTACTGCCACATTTGGTTTATTTGTGAGCCTACTGCAAATTCCATGTGCACGCGTCTCATTAAACTTAATATGGAAAGTGTTTTTTATCGTATATCGTATAAAATGAACTGAGAAAATATTGTCGCCTAATCGTGGAAAGTGGTGAAAACCCTGGAAAAAAACTAGCGGTACGGTCCTTGTTTTAAAGCAGGCTGTAAATAGACAAAGTAAACAGTGGAGCCAGCTGTTTGGATCAGCAACACATCGTGTGAACTTCCTGTCTGCTCTGTGGCCGCGTTCCCCCCTGGATTGTGTCTTCATCACAAACGTGTGTGTGTGTGTGCGTGTGTGTGATGTCACTCGTGGTCATTTCCTTGTTATTGTGGGGAGAAGCTTTTTCTCATCAACTCTCACGACTCTGTGCACTCTGCATGTCTTCATATCGGCACGGTTAGACCTCGTGAACAAACACTTTAACTCCGAGCGTCTTCAGACCGTATGGACATCGATCTCACGGCCTAACATGCGGCGTCTGTCAGAGGAGTTGGGAGGTGCACGTTTTATTTTGGACTAGTGGATTCCCCCTGCTTCCTGTCTTGATGCTAAGCTAAGGCTAACCACGCCCTGGCTTTAGCTCGGAACTTAAAACACATGATTGATATCCATACTGTCGTATGAAGAAAATGACGAACCCGATATCGCAAGATGTTGAGCTGTTCCTTAGATGTAATAGGATGTTATATTTCTAATATTATGGATATAAACCTTCAGAATCAGTAGCATCCTCAACACAAAGGCATCTCTCACCCTCTGCTGCTCTTACTGCCCCCCCCACCCCATCTCTCTCTTGTCTCTCACAGCTGTCTCCTACCTCTGTTGTTGGATTAAATTGGTGCTAGCAGCCGAGCCTTTTATCTGTGTGTGTGTGTGTGTGTGTGTGTGAGAGTACTCAGCTCTGTGCACTTTGTGTGTGTTTACTGTAAAACAAATGACAAATTAGCCATTTCAACTTCAATGTTTCCTTGTGAAACTTCAACTGATTCCCACTACATCTTTTTTTATTTATTTATTTATTTTTACAATAGGCAAGTAGAATGCAGTATATATTTGTTAAAAAATATAGATTATTATTTTTTTTTTTTGTGTCGGTCTCCACCAGCTCCCGAGTGAAATATCTCATCCGCTGCGATTCTGGTAAAATCTCTTAAACTGGGTCATTTCTCTCTCTATTGCGCGTGTATACGCATTGTGTTGGGTTTTTACATTTTGAAACCAGGATCGTGACTCGGGTAGAGAAACAACAAACAGTTGGATCATGCGGTGCTTTCAAGCACTGCGCTTGTTTGAAGTGGAAGCTGAAGGAAATGCCTCTCATACACAGAGTGCCACAGTGCTCCCAGTAAAGCTGTCCCACCTGCCTCCACCCTCCCACTAACTCAGTGTTCAAACGGAACTATTTCAAGCCTTCGGGATGACTCGGAGCTCTTATCTCTGTCCACGGCTCCTTGGACGGACAAATGTCTTGCAGCTGGTTTCCAGTATTTACCCTAAAGCTCTTGTTTTTTTTTTTTTGCTTCTCTGTGCAGGATGGCCACTCTGCTGAGCAAGTTCAGGATAGACTTCTCGGACATCACCGTGCTGGGAGACATAAACACCAAGCCCAAGAAGGAGCAGTAAGTCTTCTTCAATTCACTTTTGACCGTCGTTCCTCTCTGTTAAAATAACGTTTTATTCACCATGCATGCACACATGCAACTCAAGTCAATTCTCAAATAAAAGCCATACACACATTTAAAGGGGTGAAAGGACCTGTGCTAGTAGTAAGTTCAGTATAATATATAATATTATATATAATATTCATTCATGCTGTATCCACTTCTCTGCTAAAAAACACTTATTCTGGTTTCTCTCACTATTTAATACCTATTCCTTCTACTTTGTCTGTTTTTTTTAATTTCTTTTACTTGAAGCAAACCTGCAGTATTCGAAAAAGCTGCAAAGTAGAAGCGACTGGAAGTAGTTATTGAATAAAAAGGTGTTTAAGAGAAAGTGAGAGACAGGGTTCTGTTGTGCTGCTGGGGAGGAAGCATGGGGAAGGTGTGGAGTTTGCATTAATGTGGAGCAGAGGGACATTAGGAACAAAGACGTGTCTCTAATAAAGGCCCTGGTCACTACAACAAATCCCCACTTTAATTTGGAAGCGTAAACCCGCCTAAAAGCCCGTCATCGTGTTGCATCACACGGTAACGTTGAGCGTATGTGAAGTGCAGGAGGTTAAAGTTGAACCTGGAAGATTTAATGGATGTCCACCGGAGGCGGTTGGTATTCACGTGCATGACGTGGTTAAAAGTGAGTATGTTTCTGAAGCTCCCTTGACATTGCCTCATGCACTCTGTTGAAAAGCTGCGTCTGCGCTCTCACACGTCTGTATCCGCAGTGAAGTGCCACGGTTACTGTAACCAATGGGGATCATTGCTAAAAAACAAAAACAAAAACAAATACAACCCCCATGATGTTTCCTTGAAGATGAGTGACATAAAAAGACACATGAATGATGGAGGAGTCTACGCCCAGAGAGCAGGACTGAGTCTTTGCCCCCCTCGTGTGTTTGTGTGGAGACATGACATCCGGAGGAGAATCAGAGGCTTGCGTCACATTTCACTCTGCTTTGAACGGATGAGAAGAATCCACATATTTTATATGATTTTAGAAATGACGGCTCATTCCAGCAAATTATTACAACTTGGTCTCTTTTTTAAGGCTTTTGATGTTGTTGCCGGGCATATTGTATAAGAGGGTTAACCATGGAGCTGCTGTTGTTGTGCAGTGTTTCAGCCTTTGAGGAGTTAATCGAGCCGTATCGGCTGAAGGAAGACGACATGGAGCAGGAGGCGGCCGAGAGGCTGAAGAACAGCGAGCCCTGGAGGATCACCGACAATGAGCTGGAGCTGTACCGCGCCAAGGTCAGCACACTGCTACTCAGCACCACCCACTGTTGTCTGCATCCTTACATGTCTTTTGAATACTGTGATCCACTGCAGCAGCTTGTGCCGGTCATCTGGTGAACTGATAGCTGAACGTTCGAGCCTGTGTTTGTGTTTCTCTTCAGACTAATCGTCAGATCAGACTCAACGAGCTGCTGAAGGAGCACTCGACCACGGCCAACCTCATCGTCATGTAAGTGTGTGTGCGTGTGTGTGAGTGACTAACACAGGTGGTCTTGTTGTGCGACTTCATGTTAAAGTTAAGTGTGTGTTTTTTTGTGGGGCCATTTGAAACGACTCTTAAGACTCTTAAGATGTCAGGTTACACTGAAATGTGGATGAACAACAATCCTGTGAGACATTTTTAGTAACTTTCCCAAAAGTCCAGCAGACGGGGCTTGTTTTCTCTTTCTTAGCACAACTACTTCTGACAATTTTTGTGTGTTTTTATATAAAAAAAATAATAATAAAAAGTAGTTTTTTGGCACTACTATTGCCCCAAGCACACATTCCGGGCAGATAACTGTGGAGTTTCTGCTGTTTTCCTGGAAATCTTTTTGAGATGATAACTTTCCAGAGCGGCTCAACCCCGTGTCATCGTATATAAACCTTGAGGCCGTGCTTTGATGTCCCATAAGTCTCAACCCCTGCTAACCTGCCACGTTTACGAGTTTAGTTTGGTCTGCTCTGGGCTGAAGGATCCTGCTATGTGTGCATCTAGTAAAGCCGCCACATGTCAATTGGGGGTTAGGTTGGTACTGAAGCTCTGGTATCATATCAGGAACACAAAGTAAAGTAGCCCTGCTCATGATGGTCCTCTCTTCTTCTCCTCTTCCTCCGTGCAGGAGCCTGCCGTTGGCCAGGAAGGGTGCGGTGTCCAGCGCTCTGTACATGGCCTGGCTGGAGGTGCTGTCCAAAGATCTGCCTCCCATCCTCCTGGTGCGCGGCAACCACCAGAGTGTCCTCACCTTCTACTCTTAGATACACACCAAAACAAAACAAAAACGAAATCCAAGTTTCACATCCACTTCTGCCTCTGGGAACAGACCCACATACACATCCCAGTTCCAGTCCGACCTAAAGCTGCACCACATCCACTCCCAGAGACGGTAGAAAACACAGCCACTGATGGAAACAACGCTGGTAATATGAACAAGATGAAGGAAGTGATATTGGTTGAGATGAAAGCCCTACAAGTGATGGAGCAATGTTTGGGTGGGGGATGGTTGTTGTAAGGTTGCCCACTCTGCTCCTTTTTTTTCTTTCTATTTATTCCAAGATGTCTGAGGGGTTTTTATTTTATATTTTTTTCTCTTGTAGCTCTAGTTTCTTCTAATTTTCCTCCATGGAATTATCATTTTTTGTCAAAGTTGATTTCCGTCAGGCTCCAAAGCCGCCGTGCACAGTGTTCCCGTCGTTGTTTTCATAATGTGGAATCTCTTGATGTCAGAACACTTAATTGGACCAGTTGTTTAGTCTGTGATGCAGCAATACTCACCCTGTTGTTATCCTTAAATATTGGGAGAGAACCATGCAGAATGCTTTGCAACACCTTCGAAAGCCTTATGGATGTGCCTTCCAGTTGAATCAGATGAAAAAAATTATAATCTCTATCCAGATTGGCAATATTACTTATTATATTAGTGGATAATAGTTAGTTTCATTGAGTTTTAAATGTGATTCCTTCTTAGTTGGAGCATTGTATTTATGCGAGTGGATTGCATGAATTTAATGAAGGGTGTCCACTTGATTGCATGAAGACTTTCTCTTTTACCCCGATCAATATTTTTTATTTTGGGCCATGGCGTTTTTATTTTTTATTCTCTTTTAAGTCTTCCTTTTTTTTTCTTTTTTTTTTTTTTTTTTTTTAATAAACCTGTATTTAATATTCACCTCAGCTACTCGACACGAGACACCGTTTTATCTTCAGGCACAGTGCTGGAAAATGTGTTTTTGGGTCTTAAACTGAAGGTCTTGTTTGTCAGTAAAGATGACGTGAAGCTAGTTTTCCTTCCGCCTCGTCTGGGTGGAGAGACTCTCCCTCGTAGCTGCCGAGTGATTTAACTTTCTTTCAACGCCTTTTTGTGTTTCTGTGTCCACACGTACGGTTCTTCCCCTGAAAAGAAACGGCTCTACCCAACGAGCTAGTGAAAACCTTGCCTTAATGCTAGAACTAACGATTGTCACAAGTTCCTTTTCTCTTTATAAGCCATACTGGCTGGACGGTTTGTGGGCGAATGCAGATAGAGATCCACTGGTTACATGTTATGAGAAGTGTTTCAGCACAATTGTCTTCTTCCCTGTATTTATGCATCTTCATTTTCTCCCCATAGTCCACCTGCATTAGTCTGTTACATTGCTTACTGTAGGCCTGCGTGTTGCCGGTGAAGTTAGAGCCACGGTGCCAGAGTGTCCCACTCACTCACGCCCCGCGTGGGTGCGTGGGTGACGGACCGCTGGGCTCCCATTCCCACAAAGCCTGCACGACGAGCTTCACCCTGGAAGACTTGCTGTCAGGCAGAATGTGACATTAGAATGTGTCTAGGCTGAGTGCACATATACCTCTATGCATATGAGCTTGTGTTGCGTGAGTACTTGTAATAAATGTCCATGTGAAAGGATCTACTCGCCTCAGTTCATATAAAGGACCACGTCAGGCACGAGACCATTTTCCAATTTAAGTGTGATGTTTCTAAACGGGTCGGATGTAATTCCCTGATCCATGTTGGAGGATATTGACCTGACAAGAGGGTGAGGATTATTTTCATATAACCGCACGGCTCTGGCGCAGTTGTCCCAAATTAAAAGTGGTTTCTGCTGTTATTAAACAGCCACTTTTTCGAGTGCTAAAGTTTTTCTAAAGGTGCCTTCAGACAGATTTTTGAAGCTCCACCATTGCTTATAAAAATCAATGCAAGTGTTTGCAAATTGACCCTCTGCAGACTAATTCCAGGCAAAGACATTGAAGTTAAAATGTTTCAACATGAGCTAAAAAAAGAATGTTTTTTTAAAAATCATACTTATCCCAAGGTCACCAATTCATAAAAATAGGGAGACAAGACGAGTCTTAAGAGAAACAAAGAATGAAGAGGAAGTTAGATTTGAAACGGGAGTCGCTGGCTAGCTCACGATGAACATCCGTGCTGTGATTTAAAGGAGAATAAACATGGACTCTTGAAACTTCATCTGCATAGATGACATGAAGCAGCAGAATAAAGCTGGAGTGGTGCCCACATAAATGTTCTATTAGAGTGCATTGTCCTGAAAAACGAATAAATTAATAATAAATTAAGGGTCCATGCCATAAGCAGGGTAATGTGTTACTAACTGGATTTTATAAAAAAACAAAAATTAAAAAAATGGCTGCACAGCTCGTTGTGCATTTTCCCAAACTGAGGTGAGATTAGACCTGAACTGCAACACAATTCAGAATGAAAAGCTCTATTCTGACGGATTAGGAACCGCCTCACAGCGAATGGATGAAACAGGGTTCTCTTCTCTGCGCGTCCCCCCAGAAACGGGCAGTTTTCACGTTTAGCTCGTCACTTTCATGTGCTCTGTCCTATTCTGTATGCAATTTCCAATGAGGATTGTGACGATGCTTAGGTTAGTTGAATGTACTGTATAAATAATGAACACTACAGCTGGTTGGCTACGGTCTCCTTTTTTTGTTTTCCATGTATAAGGACGGTTCCCTGCGTCAGTTGCGGTACGCTCTGTGTCCGCGTCATTGTGCTGTTGGCGTTCATGCAGCTGCATCACTGTGCTTCACCTGCATAATGTGTAGGCCTGGACTTTGATATACATATGTATGCATGCATGTGTGTGATGTGAGGAGAGGTTGTGCTGAGTGCATACGCATCCAGTACAGACACACTTAACTATGTACACACTCATGCTCACCAGTGTATTAAATATACCCCGAGTACTTTCCAATTATGTCCTTCTTGACGAACTGTAAATCTTTTTTGGTTTGAAGGCACAGTCAAAGACGCTCCCCGGCTTAAGTTATAGCTTGCAATAGCGTCCTCCAAATGCCACACAGTCTTCCCAGCTCACCGTAGCGGAGGTCTTCGTGTCGGACCCGGGAGAAACCTCCCCGAACACGGCGTGCAAAGAGACGCAGAGCGGATGGAGGCCCCTCATATCACACATGCCGACAAGCGGATCCGGACCAAGAGTACATGCATGTGCCGTTTGTGTTTAAGCTTTAAACACAGCACTAAGTATACTTGACCTAAACTAGGGACTAAAAGTCGAGATATTTCTACCTCTGCTGCTTTTGATTTTGTCCATTTAAAAAAAAAAAAATGATATTTATAATAATAATCTGCTTCTTCCAAGTGACCCGACTTTATGAAGCGCAGCACAGAATCACTGCGGTGCCGCTTTAATTGGCAGATGTGTTCCAAAGTCACGGTTTGATTCGCGTCCGCGTTGCATCATTTCCTGTTGGTACAACTTGGTTTGCGTACGTTGATCTGCGTTTAGCTGCAACAACATACTATGACGATGGGTATACAGCACGCGCTGTACTTTTTTTTTTTTTTGTCAACTTTCTTCGTAGTATGCATTTGGGACGGCACAGGGTTCAAAATAGTGCGACCTGCAAAGACTTTCTGACATTTGGGGGCTATTGTGCACTATAACGGCCGCCAGGAGTGTGTCTTTAAACTCCATTCGTTACAGTTCTGCTGTGAAGCGCTCGCTCTCCCTTACTGTTACAGAACAACAATATTACAAACAAGAACACGGGTTACTTTATATTTGTATATTAAAGAATATATATATATATGCCTATATATACACACATATATAAATGTATTAGTCTGACCTGGAGGGGATCTTTGTCTTTGGTATGTCGCATTAAATGAAACTAAAAGACCTCCTGTCAACATTTTACAACAGAATAATAGTGTTTGTGTGCTTGTCTTCATTCTGCTCCTGATAGATGTAGAAGCTGTCTGACGATACTACTGTGTCAGCCACCATGTCGTCCTTTTCTTTTCTTTTTTACTACATCTAATCACTGTATGGATTTTTTGCCAAAGCCCCCCCTCCTCTCCAGTCCCCAGTCATGTGTTGAGCCATGATGTTGTCCACACTGCAAACTTTAACTAACCTGTACATACACTTCTTAGTCTATTGGCATAAATTAAGGGAGTGGAATAATTATGTCAAATTTCAATGTGGAGAAAGATATTTATTTTAGTTCAGGATTTTCTCCACAAGGCTTCTTTTTTTTTTTTCTTTCTTTTTTTGTTGGTAAATTCTGGTTTTGGTTGTAAGTTAATTTGCATGTTGATTTTTATCTTATCGTTTTGTTGCCTTTTTTTGATTTTAGCAAATTGTGTCTTCTTTTTTTTTTTCTCTCTCTTTTTGAGTCTGTGTATTTCTATCTTTTCGATGCCTTTTCAAGAAAAGACATCACGTCAAAAGCAGATCAAACCTGTTTTCTCCTGCTTTCACACAAATGTGGATGGAATCGACCCAGCCGGTTGAAGCAGAAATGTTTTGATACACTGTACTGTTAACAGTCACAGATATGCTTTTTCTAACATTTTAACATTTATGATTACCAATACTTTGTACATCTTTATTGCAATAAATAAATCAAATGAAATCAGTACATTTGAAGTCTCCTTTTGTGCTTTTATTTCAAACTAAATAAATCCATCGACGAAGACTTAAAACATGTTCACTCCACATTATTTATGGTCAGTGCAAACGTTAAAAGCCTTTATTAAAAATAAAAAAAGTAAGATAATTTAAGTAATGATAAATAAACAGCAACGTCATGAATTTATTTGTGTACATTTAGTTTCTCTGGTCCATAGTTTTCTTTGTTAGGCAATTTACAAACGTCCTATTCATGGGTCCTAGTCATCAAACCAAATCAAAGGGTTAAGTCAGGTGACCTAAAGTGTGGGATGTGGATATCAGTAAAGTGTGTGGTGTGCGTGAGGGGAAGAAGTGGCTGCTGGTGGGTAAAAGGTGCATCAAAGTAAAGCAAGAACCTAAATCAACACGACCAAATCCAACGGGAGAAGCAAAGCTGCTGCAGCATGAAGTCAGACAGACAGACACAACGCTGCCGGCTGCATCCAGTCTTACATAACCTTAATAACCTTAATAACCAGCACCTGCAGCAAGAGCACAGACAGGTGAACGCACAGCACGCACAACATAGAACATAGACTTCCATTTGGGAAAGAGACCTCTGTAAATCAGCAGATGTTTACTGGCTCCACCCTCTATGTTCAAATGTGGATCTTCTGGCCCAGTGAAAAATAAGCCAGATCCAAACTGGACGGCATATCTTTAGAAACCTACTGGGGACATTATCGACGTCCACGTTTTACAGCCTCAGAATCTGAATTTTCAGTCGGTATCACCAGTAAAATGTCACAGTGGAGAGAAATGTTCCTTTAAAGGGGAAATATTACGCTAAGTACTTGTATTTTGGTTTTTTTACTTTTTTACATGCTTTATTGTTCAAAAACACGTTATCTTTCTCATTCTGTCTGTCTGAATATACCTGTATTCACCCTCTGTCTGAAACGCGCTCTCTTTAAGATCCCTCCTGGAAATAAAGCCCAGTCTGCCCTGATTGGTTTGCGAGGAAAATTGCAAGGGAAGCCATGGGTGTAGATCCTCACTTATATTCTAATGAGCCTCGTGTGACGTAGGAAGAGGATAGCCTGTTAGCCTTGAAGGTCTAAACCGAGCCTTTTCAACTACCAGCAATAAATACCAAATGTTCTCACGCAATTTGTGAATAATAACGTGAGGACGCTGGCAGCGCACGGACAAGACGAAACACAATGTGGCTGTTTCTTGACCTTATCCAAGAGGTCAGCTGGTGTAGAAATGCAGGAAATGTGTTTATCTCCCAGACCCCCTCACCTATTATGTAGTTTTCCAAGTTCGCTGCCCCGTTTTAAAATTTAACCAGGCGCCCCGTGGTGAGGAGCATAGAATAATAGCTCAGGGAAATGTCCGGCCCTCGGGCCCTTTAGCTTTCTGAGAGTGTGGCCCCCTGAATAATAAAGTTGAATAGCCCAGTCCTCAACAGCAGGTTTTTTTTCAGCTTGCCAGGTTACCATAGAATGGAATTTGCATTCATTCAGTGAGAGTGTAGCAACTGGGCAACCACATCGTGTCCATTGTAACTCCAGCCAGCTTTCTAGTTTTCTAGTTTTCTGTCAAAATCAAATGAGAACAGAACAATAAATTAGCAGCGCTGAAGAAAACGTACTAAAAGTCGCACTGTACAATGTCCTCGTCAATCAGTTTTCTTCTGTAGAACCACAACTGGCACTATGATAACAACAAGTACTGCACAAACACACACAATGATCAAAGAAAGAATTTTACAAAGTCTTTTCCTTTTGTGTTCTGCTTCTTTCTTCTTCAGTAAAGAGTCAAACCCTGGTGTGTAGAGATCCTCCAGCCAGAAGTCCAGATCTTTAGGGGTCTTCTCTTCCTCCTGGGAAGAACATGAAAACATCACCATGTATAGAAATAACCCCAGTGATTGTTTTTGTTGTCAATACCTGCACACACTATCAGTTTGCATCCTGCCTGTTCGCTGTGTGTTGTCATTTCGTAGCCAAAATCGAATTTCGGGAAAGCTATTGGTGAATTGAATTGAATTTTACCATGATAAATAGAACTGCTTCCAAGCTTAACTGCAGTTAACTTTGAAGTCCACATTTACTATATTTCCCTTGTTATTTATATCATAAGACAAAGACTCACATCGAGCACATTTGAGATTTGAGGTATTATTATTATCTTTTTTTTTTTGAGTTTAGACTTCTCATATTAAATGTATTCAGTTTAATTTTAGATTTCAATTCAGCAGTCCATTTTAATCTTTAATTGTAGGAGGTGAAGTAGCTTCAGCCCCCTCAGTGGTGACTGCAGACCACAGCAATGGAAGAGAGCGTATGAACCAGGAAAGCGCTGAGTCAGTGACGTTAGGAATGAACAGCGGGTGGCAGTGCTACCTCTTTACGTCAGACGCAAAGCATCCTCTCACAACAAGCAGAGGAAGGATTCATCCCTCGGCTGAATCATGATTCCAGGCTAAATTAACAGTGTGTTCAATAATTGTCATAAAAAGCCTCCAGCTTCCTACCTCTCCTGCACACGCTTCGGTTTACTTAGTACTTACTAAAGTACATGTAGGTAAAGGGTGTTTGTGTGCATACAGTCACATATTGTTTTAGAATAATTGTATTTTTTTTTATGTGCAAACACATAAACAAATAGTAGAACGCCAGTCATTTTATCTTTTTATTTTATTAACTGTTGGATGAGGTGGCTCATCACATTTCTGGGGCGTGATGGAAATGGAAGCACATTCAACCCCTCTTAATATAATATATATTATATAGTATTAGGAGCAGTGGGCAGCTACTATACAGTGTGGGGATCCCGGATGAGCTTTGTTAAGGGGCCTAAGGCAGAAATGTGTTGTTGGGCCCCTTTTGACCCCCCCCCTCCCCCCTCCTCCCCCTACACACACACACACACAAACCTGTCTCTTCCAGGTCCCCGTGGCCAGGTCACCGACTACACATGGTTGGCAACTTCATTATATTTTTAATAGAGCCACTGAAACCAACTACGACTCATTTGATTTAACACAACTTTATTATATAATGTGTATACAATGTGAGCAGAGTATAAACAAAAGTAATAAGTACTTTGTTGGTATTGTACTGAGCTGGTGCAGATGTCCTTATAATATATATATATATATAATAATACAGCCCACAGCAGTGACCCCTGGCTCATCTTACAATAGTTACTGTTCTGCAGAGTTGTTTTCCCTAACACACGGGACTACACAGTCTACACAGTGAACGTCCACCTTCATCCTGTCAATCATCCACGCGTTACCTTTAAGTATTCGGAGAGGTTTCCGTGCATTGTTTGTGTGTCATACTCCTTGACGGTCCAGGAAGGCTTGGACTTCCTGTTGTCCACTACTTCCATCGATCTTATGTCCATGTAGAGAGGGTTCCGTTTAATGTTGGACTTCAGAGTGACAGGTGTGATGTGCTTCTCCAGGTATCTGGCATCAAACACCACAGGAGTGGCCTCGGGGGATGGAGGAGAGCTTCCCCTTCGCTCCCTCTGTGGAGACAATGAGGCAGCGATTTGAAATCTCACCACATCCACCGAGGCTTTCAAGAGAGGACACTGGAGACACAAATAGCCTACATGGTCATCATTATTTCCTGACGCTTTCAATGCTTTTAGCAGAATCAGAATCAGAAAACCTTTATTCGTCCCACAGCGGGGGAATTTACAGCGCTGCAACAGCAAAGGGCCAGTGCAGATAAAAGGGTAATATAAGATAATATTAATATAATAATATTAGTAATATTATACTCTTATTCCATCACGGCAGCTCAGAATAACACGAGGAGACTTAGTGGTGATATAGTAACAGCTTTAGTAGAGCCTGGTAACCCAAAGACGTGCAGGCTGGTGTGAACGTGACCTTAGTTATATTGAACTTGAAATGACCAGGGTCGGAGGACAGATGGATGTTGGGACTCGCGTCATGGATCTCAATGTCCCATGATCCTCTATGAGTGTGACAACCCGAAACCACTTCCTGTGTGTCAAGACACATTCGGCTGACGATGAACTCTGCGATAAGATCATTCCTGCAGACTAAATGCACGTCATGAATGTATTTGGGTTGGGTTGCATTGTGGAATTATTCTTAAGGAACAAATGCAAATATCCGTTCCAAAGGAGAGAAGCGAGACACAAAAGCGTGGAGAGATAAACGTACAGTACGAGCGGCTGCGACATGGTGCGTACCTGGGAGTACACTCTGTTCTGCCAGTGTCTCTGGCTGGACAGGACCGTCCCGACCTGGAACATGCCGTGCGTGGCCGGCAGCATCCCAACATCCAGCTGGAGGAACTTCTCCGGGTGGTTGTTGTTGGGCAAAACAGAGATGTCCATCCCGGCCGTGTTGCTCCGTCCACACTGACCGCTTCACCTGAGCCTGGCTGGATGCACATGCTCGTTACAACTGGGGAGCTTTGTAATAATTCATGAGGAGCAAGATATTTATGAGCCTGTATCACTTGCAGGTGTGTGTAACCCAACCTGACCTTTAAGAGTCAACAGTGTCAGTGGAGACAGAGAAGAAAAGGACTGTCAGCAGCTCCGGGTCTCTGTAGTCACACTTGTGCGTTACTTGTATTTTATACTGAGTTTAAAATCTTTTGTCACGAGATACACTCAAAGTCAAATGTTCTGTGCGATCAATGTCTTCCTCCAGACTTGATAACATTTTATCATTTTTACACTGTAGCATATACACCTTGACATCATAACATGGGAGTGTAATCTAGAAAGACTATGTAATGACACTGTTCAAACAGCTGATATGGAAAAAGTCATGCAAATAGAAAAAACCTGCTCCGTCTACGTCTGACGGTGCAGTAAACGGAGTCCTTAAAGGTGCAATGTGTAGTTCAGAGCCACCTGCTCCAAATAAATAAGGGGCAGTATTTCACCTCCACTGCTGGGTCCATACAACTGAATTCATCAATCACCAAAAACATCAGTTATTAAAGAAAAACAACTGTAGTATGTTAACCTGTTTATATGTTAGTTGTAGTAGTTTGTCATATGTATTGTATTCTAAGTTTTAGAGTATTCTGATGTATTCTTTATACTGTGTATTGTATTCTACAGCTATACATCTCTCTCTTCTAGTGTTGATATATTTACTGTGTGTCTTCTTCTATGGTTTTACAGCGGGTGGCAACCAGCGTTAAGGTGCATTACCGCCACCTACTGTGTTGGAGCGTGGACGAGAATTATCTATCCCCTACATTTATTTATTTATTTTTTAAAGATCACATTTAACTGAAAATGTAATTCTATTGATCAGCTCCCTTTTCTTTCTGATTTCTCTTTTTAGTGTTTCTCGTTCTCGGCTGTACTTTTGGCAGTAAAACAATGAGCTGTGAGCTGGTCTCCACATTACAAAATATTCATATTGATCTGAAGTTCTTCTTATTCTGGTATACTGAAAGCAACACGTGTTCCCTGTGTTGGGATCCTTGGATCCATCAGGACATATGTTTGATATAATGTTTGTAAACTGTCTTTAACCTAAAATGCAACGTTTCCAAAATCTTTAGGCACTTTTATTCTTTCCAGAAAATACAAATCAATTGCCAGAGTGAAAAAGTAAGGAGGAAAAAAACATTAGTTTGTCATTCAGTGTATTAACATTCACTATAAAGGGAAAGTAAAAAATAAAGTCTTTGTTCTAAAGTAAGTAAGTAAGACGTAAGGCTTGGACAAACTGTACACCATTATTAGATTGTTTTATATATATTTATTTGGTGTATTTTGTTGCCTGTACACAGCGTACGTTTACTGTTTACAGAGTTTATGCCTAAATACTATAAATAGATACTGAGCTATGGTGAAATAATATATAATTATAATATATAATTGCCATTACTTTCCGGAGGTCAGGTAAAACCGGGTGTTGTTCATTTCTAATTGATTAGTTAATTGATTGATTAATTAACTTGGGTTAATATTCACAGTAGAAGTTACGCGCGTGTAGACACAGCGCGTGTCTCCTGCTGCAGTGACGCGGCTGTGGGAAAAAAGGAGATTGATTGACAGCGTAGACCCGGAAATGCTGACCAATCAGAATAGACTGCGCTTTTTCAGGAAAGGGGCTTAAAGAGACAGGCACTGATCCGACAGATGGTGAATACAGCTACTATTCTGTATTCTGTATACTGTATATTGTGTACTGTTTTTGGTAGTAGCCAAGGGTGGATACTATAAAATGCTAACAAAACCAGGCCATAACATATTCAACAAATCTCAGTTAACTGTTGCCTGATCACTTTTGAGCATCAAACCCTTCATTTCCTGCATTCTGTTGAATTTTATGCACCGATTTGTTCTTTTTCTGCATTCATTTATAGTGGAAATGTCAACATTTATGTAAAGGAAGACACACAAATTCAGGATGCAACCCATGTTGTACCCAACAATGCAGCTAGTAAACACTGCGTAGTATATCCTGGCTGCTGATGCTGCTCCACTGCTGCTGCTCCTCCTGCTGCTGCTCCTCCTCCTGCTGCTGCTGATGCTGCTGCTGCTCCTCCTCCTGCTCCTCCTGCTGCTGCTCCTCCTCCTGCTGCTGCTGATGCTGCTGCTGCTCCTCCTCCTGCTGCTACTGCTGCTGCTGATTCTGATATACATATATATATATATATATATGTATAAAACATGTTTTAATATATTTATTATAATTGTCACCTGCATCCTGAATTGCGTGCCTTCCTTTTATATCCATTAATAACACTTGTTCACTATAAATGGATGCAAAAAAGGAACTAATTGCATAAAAACAAAGTGTTTGATGTTGAATATGTTGTGGCCAGGTTTCGATGCAATGTGCTGCTGATTGTTTTCTCAATAAATCAAATAATAATTGGGTTTATTAATTGTCCAAATATAGCCTATTGAAGACTTGTGATAAATCAATAGGCATTTTGTCGAATTAATCGCCTACAACATGCAAAACATGCACAACATGCAAGGTCATAGGCTGCCATCAACATGTCTGGGTTTCTCCCTCATAGGTTGAATGTGAACAACAGATTTCCCTTATCGAAATATGTTCGTCACAGGCAAACAGATGGAGGATGGAGGCAACCACAGCCTCCTTGGCGGACGCTTAAAGTGTCAGTGCTGCAGGCGTGATGGAGAGAGAGAGAGAGAGAGAGAGAGAGAGAGGGGAGGGAGAGAGAGAGAGGAGAGAGAGAGAGAGAGAGAGAGAGAAGGGTGGGTTGTGGTTACGGCCACGTAGATGAGGATGGTGCACTGGGGATGCGCAGAAATCAACCAACGATGTAACGTGAGGGAAGAGGAGAGGAAAGATTCTGGAGAGTCTGACCAATAAGGCGGATATTGCAGTTTTACCTTTTGCACATGTCCGATGTCGTCATTGGGACATCACTATCGCACTGCCCTGTATCATAGAATGGATCAGCAGAGGCTGGCAGTCCGGACTGATGCGGTAAGACATTGCGGGGCTTTTGATTTGCACTACCGTGTAACGTTGCTGGCTACGGCTCCGAGCCTGCAGGGAAACGCAGATCCGACCATGCATTTCCACCTCCACTCACTGCAACCCCTCTTCATATGTGTTCAACTTACAGCCATTACTGCGACGATCGTGCAGCTGACCACGACATTGTACTGTGCATGTGTTTTGGCATATGTGCACACATCAAATTGCTTTTCACCATTAGGAGCATGTCGTTCTGTTTTTTATTTTATTATACAAAAATTTCGCGATTGCATGTTGTGTGCCAGAGGGGATGCAGTGGGTTTTGTCCTGCAGTCACTTCCCTGCTGGCTGATGTTGGACAAATGTGTCCCCATCCTCGAACACTGACATCATCCTCATCAGGATTCTGTCTCGAGGCAGCAGCTCTTCATGCAGCAGCAGCAGCAGCACAGCAGCAGCAGCAGTCAGGATGTACTGTACTACGCAGTGTTTGCTAGCTCAGCGTGTCAATGCGACGTTTGCTCGGACTTGATGCATTGCTCTGGGACCCAAGTTCACTTGGAGACAGGCCCTCAGCAGTGCATTGTTGCAGTGTTACACTGGTTGCATGGGATGTTCTGATACTGTCACCAGCAGAGAGCCAGGTGTTGCAGAGTTGTACAGAGGCCACAATATGTGCAGATACATTTCAATGAAAATTACAATTTCTAATTTCGTGCAACAAAAATACCGACCTTGCATTCATTTGCATTTGTACTTATATATATTTTTTTACTTTAGAACAATTTGAAGAACTTCTTACACGTATCTGCCTACAGGCCTGGCGACAATTTTAATCATGAGTTGATGAGTTATCCCATTAATTGACTGATCTTTTTATTATACTGTGTCAAAAAATGACTGACCAATGACCATCGCAGAACAGCCCATGTGTTCAGTTTATAATGATATAAAACGAACCATCACATAGAAGCTGAACCACTAGTTTGGTATCGGTATTTTCGGGAACAAAAATAATTTAGCTTGGTACTTTTGCCTTGGTTGGTTGCAAGATAAGACTGCACCTAATCATTTCAGCACTATTCACGTGGTATTCTTTCAATACCGTGAAACCAATAGAGCCTGCAGTACCCAGGTGGCCCAACATGGGTATGTCTCTGAAGACAGAAAGTGATGGAGTGAGGAAACTGCAGCAGAGAGCCAACACAAACCTAATGCTGGGCCCTAAATATATCCATTAGGGAATGAGTCACTTCTGGTGATCCCTTTAACTTTAATTCCTGTCTGTTTTATACTCTTTTTATTTTTTAAATATGTTTTTTAAATTTTTTTTAACAAGACTCACTGAAGGCTGGTGCCATGGTGTTGAAAGTAAAAAATAAAAATAAAAACTTGAAGTCAAAATTCACCTCAAAGCTTCATAATGACTTGCTGAAATCAATGCAGGGGTGGATACAAGTCCGTGGAGAAGAACACCTTTACTGTTTTTATTAGCCTGCTAACGATGACAATGTTAATTAAACGCTCAGTTTAGCATCTTCAAGTACAGTTGAAGCTGATGGGAATGCCGTTTGTTTTGCAGGTATTTGGTCACAAAGCAAAGTATAAGACCCATTAAAGCCAGAGGATCAACGGAGGTATTAACAATTCGTCCCGAGGGGAGTTTCATGGCAATCCATCCAATAGTTGTTGAGACATTTCAATCTAAATCAATGTGCTGGATCGACCAGCCGACCAATATCCGGTGGCGAGGTGGCAAAAATAATGCAATGCTCCAAAAGCAGCAGCCAACCATAAATGTGGAGATGGATCGAACTACAGGCGCACTAGTATCCTGGCTCTGAGGGCTTTCATGTCTTAGATCACATGTTGGATGTCTACAGGGAACATTGAGCACGCTGGGTATTTATATCTCCGTAGACTTCATTTGAACCTTTTAAGGTTTCTGATCAGCCGTCTGCGCAGATGTGTCTTTGAGTTGTCCACACATCTGCCATTCTCAGTTATTTCTCGCTGGAGGAGCTGGGGATTAGAGCTGTCTTGACACTGCTGCATTGAAACCTTGTCTGCGGGCTTTGGTTTCTTCGTCCCGTCACCAGTAATAGATAATGAGAGCACGATGCATAGTCTCTACTTTTGTCAGGCCGTACATATATCATTATATGTTTCATCATAGCATTGGGGGTTTCTTTTCTGACTAGTCACTACATCATTTGAGGTTAAAGCCCGGCAACAATGGCAGACATATCGCTTCTCAAAACCAGGATAAGGATTTACCAGGTTCCTGGAGCTACTCCAGAGTTTGTTGAAGTGTACCACCTCAACAAAGAGGAATATCTAGAGTTACTCGTAGCTGTGGAGAGGAGCAAAGATGGCAGAGCTTAGTTACTGGTGAATTAGGCCGCCTCACCGTAGCAACAGTTGCCACAGGAATATATATATTTTCTTTACAGTAGCTGTCTATGAATTTTGTTTTCTAGCGTACAGCCATTAGCTAATAAATGTTGGAGTTTACATACACACGCCCCCCCTCCCGTCACACCTTGGCGCGGTAGCCCGTCACAATCTTACCCCAATCCGTTGCTTTTTATTAAAACCGTTGCCAAATTATTGCCGTACATTAACAAAGTTTATTTGTGCAGATTTAGTTTAAAACGTGATTGTTGAACATTGTTCAGTTTCAACGTTGTGCCTGGCGTTCATTAGGAAAAGCAGAGCGAGGGGTCGTGGACAGACATATAAATGCTTCCAACTTTAATACCTTTCATGCAGGAGGGGTCACAGTCCAACACTCAACGTTTTAAAATCACAACCTCAATCTTTCCTAACCTTAACAAAAGGGTTTCAGTTGCGTAACATGAGCCGTAACAAAAAAAAAAAAGAGTTCTGATGATGGCTTTGGAGGCACAGCAACATACACAGTGAACTTGCTTCATATTTATTTAGATTTAATAATCGACACATACATGACTTTGCACATTGCAACTGCCACAGCAAGGTAAAGATCTCGCAATCATTACAAGATGCTGGGTCGTAATTATGAGATACAGGAGTCATAATTACACACAAAAAAACTTGCTGTCATTTAGATTGCAGTGAATGCAATTCGCTCATGCGTAGATGGAGCATCGGACAGAGCTGAAGTCTTTCACGGGTCATTTCAGGATTTGATCACATCCCTCCTGACTTCATTGTTTAAGGAGAGCCATGCAGCAGCAGCATGATCACAAGAAGGGCGGCTGACACTAACAACAAGAAGTGTCCGTTAGTTCACACTGAACTTGTGTTTCGGGGCAACATTATGTGTGAAATAGTAGCATTGTAGCAGCAAACTGAAAAGATTGATTTAGTAGAGAACACAGCTGCTGAAGCTTCTTGGGGCTGGTGAACTACCCTGGCAGATTTATCTCCAATGTGGCCACTGCATTAGAAGCAGTGAAGAGAATTATGAGGCAACACTGCAAATGGATGCAGGAAATGGAGCAGGAAAGAGCGCCTATAGAGCTGAAGAGTCAGCTAGCCGGTTCACATGTAATGGCGTCAAGAGGCTGAGCCACGTGATACTAGAGCCTACTCCAGTGGAATAATCACGAGCCAAGAGCAAACAGGTCGGGAGCATGCACACACACACACACACACACACACACACACAGACACACACACATTTCCTTTCTGTATTACAGTTGATTTACTTTTGCACAAAGGTTTCCCTGGCATGACAAGTTGTGGTCATGTGAAGCGATGCCAAGGCATTCGGCCTCTTCAGAATCGCTAAGATTCTAGGACAAGATTAGAGCAAACTTACGTTCCACCGGGACCTGAATAGTATCCTCTCATGGTAGAAAAGGCCTAATTATTTGAGCCTCAACTAACAGCTTCTTTATCTGCAGTGCTGTGGGCGACCGGACACTAACAAAGCGTAGCTCACTGACTGAATTATAATGGAGCTTGCTACCCATTCTTAGCATGTTGCTAAGTGTCACTGCCTTTCTTTCGGACACAGGGTGTAGAGCTAGTTGCCTGACTCACTATGCGGGAGAGTGACACATGACCTAATTTGGGATCGGAGCACCATAGTGGAAGACATGGTCTTTCTTTCCCTTCCTCTGACCTCGCTGTGTAGTGTTCTTTGACATACGTCGTCTCAATACACTTCTGTTCCATGGTCTTCCTTACGCTGAGAGTTACAGTGTATTATATTGATACCTCCTCACTTCAAGCGTTACACGCACCGTGTGTGTGCGGGCGTGGTGGCACTCTCACGTGCTTTAAATATACGGCTCGTCTCAAAGAGCGAAATATGGCACTAAAGTACTGTAGCCGAGTTTATAAGTTGCATGAAGGTGATACAATAATAACACGGAGGCTCCGTTGTCGGAACCAAGACGCAAGCTCTTTATTGCTACAACATTGCCAACACGAGCAACTCTTTCCCTTCTTACCTTTCACAATAAAAGCCCTCGCCACATATGCTGCATCACTAAGTTGTCTGACTAAGCTTCACTCAGAGCATTTCGCTGAGAGGCGACTCAGCAAAATAATTTACAGTATTACTCGCACTTATCTCTGCAAGGATTCAACCTTTCATAAGCCGCAGTGTGACGTGTCAGGGTGGAGTTGTGACTGCGATAGGAGCCGATCTTAAAGAAGACTTTTGTCCAGTCCTGGTGGATATTATAATGCATGAACACACTATGGTACAATAATTCACTCCTGTGGTTGTAAGGCTTCTTTTCACACCCTCCACTGCCGTGCATCAACATTGTCTTTTTTTTAATTAAAAAATAGATTGTTTTTCATAATCTTGGTACCATGACAACACTAGTATTTCTACAGCTTTACAGCTCTACGTCGTCCTGACACACCTTTCTGCAAGCCCTTCATTACATGACATTTGGAACATGTATAAACATGTTTGCCTTTTACTAACTAGTCATTTTGAAGCATATTAACCCCTTTAATGTTTAATTCTTGTATAAATGAACAACAACATTTTCATCTTCTACTTCTTTGTTACTGTGCCGAAAACGTACCATATCATGACCCCAAAATATATACCTGAGCCATAGCTTTGACGTACCCTCACACTCCTATCGTTGCGAGAAAGCAGTTATTGCATCTCGAAATGTTTCTGCCAAATCTCTCTTTAGGTCTCACATCAGGCTCCATTTTCATGGTGGGCAGTGAGAAAAACATTAGCGTAAGCTTTGCAAATACTCCAATTCCCCAACTCCCTAGCATATTAAAGTCGCCACATATACAGCTGTGGGACAGAGCTACCCTCAAAGTGTAAATGTAGATGTGTTGGTATCATGTGGGGGAGTCCGTGTGCAGCGTCTAATGCTGATGCTGGGGGAGGGTAAGTCTAGAGAGGATGAATTAGTTCTGCCCAGAGAGACATTTACTAGGGTGTGCAGTGCCAATGGTGCAGTGTTCCAGTGCACTGAGAGTTCAGCTCCATAGAAAACACCCACAATGCACCATAAAACAGTGCCCACTATGATCACTGACCAGAAGTAACACAAATGCACTAGTGATAGTGATTCACCAGCTCTTGATCGAGGGACCAGTTTGAGGCATGAACCGGCCCATATTTATTCTTTTTATTGTTTCCATTTCATATGTTACTGATTAGAAGAACGCCCGACCTTGTATGACCTACGGAGACTACACATATTAAAGGCTGCTTGCAAGAGAACTGCAAGAGAACTGTGAAGGCCGAGTAGCACCGTCTCCATCATGGCATCACTTTCACTTTCGTTATTTACAGGCATATGAAATATTCACTATGTCTTTTCCAAGCATGCCATGTATTGTTATTTTCAGGAAATATTTCTAGGACAGTTTTTTTTCTTCGCCCATGGACCTAAGAACCATGTTGATGGGACCCTCTGAGCCTTACTCCTATAAAAAACATATTTTGATAGTTAAAAAAGCAAACAAAGAGCTAATATTCATTGATTTTATCATTCCTTTTGGTGTCTTTATGGATGGATTTATGGTTGTTTGTATCCGTGACGAGATACTAATACTGTACTAAGTGTAAGTTGCACTGGTGTGTTTTGATTTGTCTGCTGACTCTGGGACCTCGTGTCAGAGAGAAGCAGCTATAGAGGGTCTGCTGTGAGCGGCGTGCAGTCATAAAAGGTTTTTGTGATGAGAATCTATGTTAAGACATCTGGAAGCACCATGCTTACAAAAATAAAACATATTTACTACAGCTGCTGGGGGGCAGAAATCATCAAAGTTGTAAAGTGTATATATATATATATATATATATATATATATGCTCTTTATTTGACTTTTTTACTTCTGTGTGTTTTGTTGATTCATTTGTCCTTTACTCAGCCTTGAGGGAGGATGTTCCAAATACAGAACACAGGGACGTGAGTGGGTTCATTGAGTAAGCATTTTTGAAAATACTGAGCCGGTTTGGGTATTTCCAAATATATCCAGTTCACCACAACACTGTTCGCCTGCACAAAGCCTAATAAAGCATCATATAATCATAATTTGGGGAGGACAAAGGATGTGATGCCTCCTTTAATCCTCATCCTGGCCAGACTATACCTGCGTCCTGAGGGTAAATGGGCATATTCTTAAAACGCACAGGCGTTGTTGAGCCTTTGTCAACCTCTGGCATTCCCTGTCAGTTTGCTATCAATACTAGTGCCTGGTACTTGTACTCCTGTACACTTTCAATAGTTTGGTTGTACATATTTACAGGGGACAAAGAGGAGTTTCTTCTAAAAATCAATGATAATTTCTTTAGTTTTCTCTGTGTTTAAAATCAATGACTTATCTGAACGCCGCTTGTAGAAATGGTTAATCTCAGCTTTATAACTGGTCTCCTCGTCGGTTTAAAAGGCCCATCGGAGCCGCATCATCTGCAAATGTTGTTTGGTACAATTGTCCTGATGGCTGACGCAGTCATTGGTGAACAAAATGAACATTTGAGGTGAGAGGAAACAGCCTTGTGCTACCCCGGGCTGAGTGACACATGACTGTCCTCCATGGACTTGGACATACTGATCCATCTGACGAGGGTATGATTTACACACATACTGGCCGTGCTGGCTGTACAGTATGAAAGGCAGATAAGATGAAGGGTCTCATCTGATGTCCAGAAGTGTCACCGTTACTCTCACACCCCTCTTTGCTCTGCATGCACGTTGCACAGCATCCGTCTGACCATTGGTTTCAAACTGTAAGTTAGACCAAAGCTGTCGGCCTGAAATCGTTTGATTCTGAGGGGTTTGTCTTTTTCAGTTAGCAGGATTATTTTTTGACATTTTCCATGACCTTGGAATTGTGTGATCAGCGATGCCTGAAGAGTTTAGTGACTATGGGGCTTAACGGATCACAACGCTTCCGTAGCGTATTCCCATCCATTCCATCAGGACAGATGATGCGTTTATCTGGGAGAGATAACTCCTCCGATGTTCCACGTATTGGCGTGCCGCCCTCTCTCCCGGGGGGATGGTCTGTCAGTCTCACAACGTGCAAAAAAGCAATTTAGATCATTAGCAACATTTTTACTGTTTGATATGCACTGGGGCTGCACTTGCCGCAGGATTTTAGGAAGACATCACCCGTGTTAACATCATAATCATCCTCCATCTGCTCCGGTCTGAGCGTCTGCTCGACCAGTTGCCCAATTTGGGTCAGCTCCTTCTCCTGCAGGGGACTCATACAGGTTGCAGCAGCTCTTTTATTAATATACAGTCTTTCGCTGTAATCCCTGCATCTTTGTCATTCTACTCTCTTTCATTTGCTGCATTCATTTTACAAACCTTCCTATGAATCAGATTCAGAGTGGACTGTCATTCAGCTACAGTAAAGCAGAGAATGGTGACTGATGTCATGTCCACTAAGTGCTGCTTGATAGAGGCCTCGACACTTGTTCCTCATTTAAAAAGCAAAATTGAACTTCATACTGAACGGATGTTTAAGGTTTCAAAAGGCTTCTTGTGGACGTTCACTGTAAACACTAACCACTGCTTCCATGCAGTAATCACATATAGGCCAGCTGTATAGAATATTTATAGAATATTTCATGAAGATGTGATGGCTGTAGATACATTCCTGCTCTTCAATAATAAATAATCTGGCAATAAGCATTTCAAACTGTGCAGATCCCGGACAGAGGTACATCTGAAAACACCGGCATTTACATTTAAGCGTGTATATGAAAAGTAAAGCTTTTGGAAAGGAATGATGACAGGCTTTAAGAAAAAAAAACGTTCTGTTTCCTCTAAGCCTCGCTGTGATCACTCGTTTTTAGCAGAACAGCTGATCACTTAATTTACTGTGATTTACTCAATTTACATAAAATAACAATTTGATTGATTGAACAGTGTACCAAAATACATCGTGTGTATCCTTGAGGTCTAACAAGAGTGCTGACTGCATTTCCTTCCTTAAAAACATTTGCAAAGCCATTTTTTTTAACAAATATTTTAAATCCTGTATGGTTCAAATCTGCGTATGCTTGCTAGCTGTCTTCTTCTTTCCTGCCAATGCTGGTACACGCATTACCACAACCAACTGCCAATTATTGGTATAGTGCGAAAAACTGTCAACAGGAATGTGTATTGTAATGCTGCATGCTGTGATGCAAAAAATAATAATTCTCCACTCTCAAAAACATTGCTCCATAGCGCTTATAGGGTTTTTTAATGTGACGTTGTGGGCCTGTAAAGCTCATTAGTACATTGAAATTGGGCTATTGCAGTATTGGGAGACAAAGAGACTTTAACACACATGTGACTAGATATCACTGTATAGCTTATTGTCAGAATAACCAGTGCTTCATTCCAGAATTTAAATTTTAGATTCATCCATTTAGATGTTATACTTTGATTCCATTACCATCATTGAATATGTTGTCAACATTATCATCATCCTTAGCAAAGCATGAAGTCAGAACTCCTTAGAGGATCTTATTTTAGCCTTCAAATGAATGTGCTGTTACAGAGAAAGACATTAGAAAACTTTGAGATGGATCTAAGAATAGTGTGTTTAATTCTTTAAAAATCCTTCAAGGTTTAGTAACCCCAAGAGGATTCAGTGTTTTTTGGAAGTAAAGAAGCTGTGAAGCTGAGAATTCCTTAAATCAGTGTTAAGATAAAAATGTCAAGGATACCCAATTTCTACCTTTTGCAGATTAATTGATATGTTTCTCCACAAATGTAAAATTGAACCATGTGTTAGTTAGATCTTGACTGTTGCACAAAACAGATCACATCTCTGATCACGGGCTGTGATGCAGAGAAATCACTATGTCACAAAATGAAATTCTGCATAATCCTGAACATGCAGAGAAGCACTAATACTCATAATTAAATATTGACATCTCTAAATGTCACTGAAGGATTTAGTCCATAGTGATATATTCTGGTTAAAGCATCCCCAGAAAGTGTTTTTCAGTATTTCTTCTCCATGCATAGTTGGTGGAACATATGTGTATTGCCTGGATGAATATCACTGACTAAAATGATTTGTTTACTTCTCCAGGAAACATCAACATTAAATCAACTTGATGGAGAGAACTAGAGGAGTCCCTTTAAGATGACACGCACAGACCCTCCTGACTTACTCGTATCAACTGTGCATCGAGATATTAAAGTGGTCCCCATTTATTCACACTACAAGTCCTTGCAACCCTCCAAACAATGTGATTCTATAAATTACAAACTGGAGGACAGTAAGAGCAAAGTCAATAAGAGGCACTGCCGTACCTTTGACTATAAGTCATTGGAGTACCCAAAATCCCAGAAATACTCAATGGAGTCCCCATACAAGAAGGCTGATAGGCATGCAGCCAGCCCAGATGTTGCCTGGAATGCCTTGGGTCGTCAGCAGAGATACCGCTTTTCTGCTCCGGACATTTTCAGTAATAGGTTACCTCCTCAACCAATGGCTGCAGATATGACCAGTGAAGTCATTGTCCCTGAACAAAAAAGAAGGACCAGGTCAAAAAGTGCACCTCGGGTCCAGACCAGTCTCACCCCTGTGTCTTTGGAGGGGTCCTCCTCTTCAGGGAGGAAGGGCAGGGAGTCCCAAAGGGCTCCGAGAGACTCTCGTTGGAGACCAGAAGTATCACCGCGTAGAGAGTCCTCCCATGCAGCAACTAGGGCTCATATGCATGACGTCCATCCCATTAAGTTGCAGCCACAAATGGGTGACAGCAGTAGATACTCACCTCACTATGCTGCTGATCATTCTGAGGATGGAGGGATGGATAAACCAGCAACTAGCCCTCATGTCAGGTGTCGGGTGGACATCAAACCTGATGACGCAACACTACATCATTCAGAACGGAAACAGGCTACACCTCAAGTGGACATACCCTGGCAGAGGCACCACAGTGGGGGAAGTAGGAGTCTGACTGTGCCACGCCATTTCTCCTACTCAAGAACACCAACTCCCACTGATTCATTAGGTACAGAGGGTAGGCAAGCTTATCAATATTCTCGCAGCATGCCAAATAGTTACTTACAACCCATGGAGATTCCCTTGCAAAGAACGCCTTCATCAGGTGATTACTATGGTAGGGAACGCAGAGCACATTCTAGTCCTAATGTGCCAACCAAGTTCTTTTATGCAGATGACCCAGGGAGATATGTTACTACTGCTCCTCCTCAACCAAGTTCTTGCTTTCATGATGAACGTTACACACCAGGACAAACATACACTCCAAAAGTGCAATATGTGCAAGATCCAAGGACTCGAATGGTGCATGCTGTAGCTACAAGACCCTATTATCCTGAGATGGAGCCCTATCCATATTCTGTGCAGACAGGGTATCACAAACCCTATGCAGCAAATGAACCAGGGCCATACATCATACAGACACCTCCAACAAGAATATTTTATGGGGATGATCCAAGGTCTTATCAAATCCAGACTGCTCCACCAAGGTTTTATTATTCCAGCGACATGTATGCAATGCCACCAGAGCATCATATCCCAGCAAGGGCATATTACACGGAGGGCCGAAGACATGCTAGAGTCATTCAGGCACAAACAGATGACTGGTATGGCTCAGATGCATCTGGTTATTCCACCAATCCTGCCTCTTATGTATCTCAAGTCACTCCAACCAGAGTCCGCCCAGAGCCTGTGTTAGCACCCTGGTATGCCAACCCTTGTGTAGAACCTCAAAGAATTGGCACAGATTCAAAATCTTACTCAAGGTCTTGGGACAATATTCTCAACCCTCATGTAGAGAGGGAACAACCTCTTCCTGTACAGCGGGGTCAAAGCTATGATGATCTTCTTGACTCCAGGAAGCCTGCAGCAGCCGCAGGGGACAAACCACAACCAGTGGTAGTCAATCTTTCCAGTTCACCAAGACGTTACGCAGCCTTATCAATGTCTGATAACTCACTTATTGACAAAAGCCCAACAGAGATATCGAAGAGCACTGCTAGTAAACTCTGGTTCGTCACTCCTGAGATAACAATCACTGATAATGACATTCGACCAGGGAAACTTAATAAGGCTGAAGGACGGTCTGCCAGTTGGGACATTCTTGACTCCAGGAGCACCGATGATCCAGAACGGTGTCATCGTGACTTTGAAAGCTCAACCAAAGAGAAGACACACGACAATGCCTCACTACAGCAAAGCCTTGAACAACTTGATGAGCTTCTGGCAGATCTTGTGACTGATTACAAACCACCCAGTAGAAGGGCAAGTGAGGACATTCTTGATCAATTAAAGAAGTTGATTGATGAGGAAGAAGCAGTATCTCTGTCAAGAAAGAGCTCAAAGGCATGTATAGAGGAACCAGCTCCTCTTGACAAGCAGCCAACCTCAATAAGAATGAATCCTGATCATTTCCGAGACATGGACGGGGCCAGTGATGCAATGAAAAGTGCAGATGAGTGCTCCCCAGATCAGAGCCCAGACGAGGATGATACAATGATGTGCTCTAACAACAAATGCCGGAGGACAGAGACCCTGTTCAATGCTTGCCTATATTTTAAATCCTGCCACAGCTGCTACACTTACTACTGCTCTCGTAACTGCCGCAGGGAAGACTGGGACATTCATAAAGAAAGCTGCCTGTATGGAAGAATTGGAAGCCTATGTCGTCACATCATCAAACACTGCCGGGAGACTGTTAACGTCCACAAAGCCTTCTCCCGTATTGCCAAAGTTGGCTACCTTTCTCGAGGTAGAGGAGTTCTGTTCCTCGGTTTTCCAAATCCTGCATCATCCAGTAACTTCCTGCAGTATGGCCTGGATAGTCTACTTATGTCTCCTACATACCTGTCCCTCCGGGAGCTTGAAAGCTTCAAGGACAACCTAGGGGAGTACTGTAAGGAGCTGCAGGAAGCTGGTAAAGAGTATGACCCTAATGAATGTTTCATCTTGAATGTATCCATTGCTGTTGGTGACCAATTGCCTGACGGGCCATCGCCAAGGAACCAAGCTCCAACTGTCAGAAAATATGCAAAGGTCGCACTGGCTTCCTTCAGCCCTGAGAGAAAGGTTCACAAGAAAGAGAGTGACATGGAAACGCTGATCCTCACTCCACCCCCTGGAACAGCAGACATCGACAAAGAGGGAGAGGAAGGCAGGAAGGCTAGGGAAATCTGTTTTATAAATATACAACGGGAGTTAAGGATTCGAGGGGTTTTCCTACGCCATGAATACCCACAGGTATATCAGCAGCTCTGTGAGTTTGTGGAAAGTAACAGAAGGTTCACACCCACAACTATTTACCCTATTGATAAGAGGACCGGTAAACAGTTTATGTGCATGATTATGGCTGCCTCTGAGCCCAGGACATTGGACTGGGTAGGCACCCCGCATCTCCTTGATGACATTATTTGATTGCACATTTTGTTGTAAATATATATGTATAGAAATACATATATATTGTTACACATATTTATATATCAATCCAATTACAAACATTTGTAGATAAGTATTTTGTTATCAAAATGATATATATTCATGTCTGCTTGGTCAGTATTATTCTTTTTCAGAATATTATCTGTCATGTGCAGAATGAGTACAGTACATTATTCATTTGAATCTTTTTACCAACTACATACTTTTTATCCACCACATGTCATTTATCTGTATCAATCTGTATAACATATTCTCTTTGGCAGGGCTTACCTGCTGACATTATGGTATTTTAATTTTTGCAAATTATAAGCAACATCTTGTTTTTTAAACATATAGCCTCTTTAGATGAGAGAGTCAATTTCTGTATGTGAGTACAGCATGACTATTTTTCATATGCAACTTTAATGGTATATCATGCAGAAAATATTAAACATTATTTTCTTAGCTACATAAATACTTTCTATGCAAAGTTGCGTCATGACTTAAGTACCACATTCCTGTAGAGGGAGATTTTTCTGTTATATATTATATCATATTATACACATCTGTAAAGAACGTTTTGCTGAAATTGACATGAAATGTTGAAAGATTGGGTGGCAACGTAAATCATGAGAAAAGATGAAAAAAAAAGACAAAATCGTATTGTTGCTTAAGTAGAAGTACTGTACTGAAAGTTAACGTTTTACTTCTCAAGTTTAATGGCGTACTCTGGAGAAATTCAAGCTAAATTCAGTAGTTCTTTCATTCTGCTCTGCAGAATTACCGGAGCACTACTGGACTTGAAAGCAACCTCCACAATGAATATTGATATGGTGCCAGTTACCAGCCACACAGTAGGTGTTGGCCTGTGTTCAGTTTTAAACACTGTGAATAGTGAGAGTTACAAAAACAAAACTTGGTATAATACCAAGAAATCATGCAATTTCCTATAACACTGATGTTGATGAGTTGTATTTTTTAGATATGTTTACAAATAAAAAATATATGAATTAGCAAAAGGAGTTATTGTCCTTAGAACAAGATGAGCCAGATTTGGCACAGTAGCTATATGGTACATAAATGCTTGAAAAAGACATTAGTTGTGTATTTGTGCTGCACTAGGTTTATAACATATGTGATTTATATTGTCCTTTTTGGTTTTAGCTAATCAGAACCTTTGCATTGCTCATTGCATCATGTTGCCTCATCTCTCAAGATACAGTACATTTCTTGATTTAGTTTTTGTCGCGTCCTGAATCACACATTTCCTGTCAGTACACTGATGACGATTTTAAAAACTCAACAGTGTAGCTGGAACATATTGTGTGCTAATATCCAAACTTTATTTTTTTTTTCTTTTATTTTTGAGCCCATTTTTCAAATGACTCAAAATATCTGGAAGACATGAAGGAGCGTTAGTAAATCAGTCCTCAGTAAAGATTGAATAAGCTGTTTTTTCCCCCAGTCATTAATCATTGTTCTCCATTTCAACTTCTTCCCTTGTGATATCAGCTTCCCTTAGAATTTGTAAGACAAAGTACAGTGAAACTTGAAGTACATATATATTTGAAAATCTGTTTCACTGAGTTACACCTGTTGGGCTGACAGGACGTGCTGTACAGGTTCAGTGAAAAGTTGCTGGCTGCATGTGACTCTGTTTTCTATGCTCTGATCTCATCTCAACATGACATTGATGATAGTACCTTGCTCGATGAATGGACTTGTGAAAGTGAAAACTACTATGCTGTGTAAGAAAAAAATAAATGAATTTTCCATTTTTGTCAGTCATTCAAGTTAAAATAACGTGTCAAAAGTAATGGAGAAGAGACCTCACTAAAATGTCTAGAAAACCCTGTAATCTTGTATTTTTTATACTTTCAACATATGTGTCTGGGTGTGTCTATTTATAAACCATATCTAATAAAAGGAATGGGAACTCTGGGTGCTGCTGTCTGCCTGTTCTTTAGGTGAAGTGTCTGTCCAAGCAGATGAGACAGACAAATCAAATATATATATATATATATATATATAT
>CALSBV010010773.1:1204128-1223086 GCA_943590825.1 Bovichtus diacanthus
CATGTGATATAATTGAAAGCTCCAGAACAGCTTCTGAAAGGAAAATAATACCAAGGTCACCTGTCATAATGTGGATGAGGTCTCAAACAGCAATTTTTATATTAGTTAAAGGAAACATTTCAAGACAGGATTGCTCCATGTAACTTTCAACACGTAGGAAGAAAAGTCCTATGACAACCCTGTATTTACTGCACACATTATAAACAACTGGATAAATTAAGTTAAGTTATACCAAAAAAAAAGCCAATGTAGGAATCCAGACTTTTATTACATGCATGCTTTGGCAGGAGATGTTGTTTGGGGGAGACAAAAAGAAGTTATAATCTTGTTTCGGCTCTCAGAGGTTATTTTTGGCCCCTGGACAGCTCCACTGGACCAGTTCAAAGTACAGTGCGGTTGCAGGGAAGTGAGGACTTTTGGTTTTTCACTTCCCCCGATGAAATGTTTCCACTGGCCTTCACTTTGCAAATTCTGGGGATTAATAGGTTCTGTCTAAAGATTATTAAGGTGCCAGTGGACTTGTACTCAAAGGAAGAAATCCATCCAATGACATGTTTCTAAAGGCACGAGCAGTTTGCTGGAAGGTATTTAAGTAGGAAAAACCACAATGCTCAAAGGTCAAATTTGTATTTTATTCATGGTTCTTTTATTTTGAACTTCTTGTACCAAATAATGTACAATCATTTTCAGTGGCTCAGATATGTCTTGATTTGATTTAGAGGCGTTTGAAGTATTAAGAAATGTCACTAAAGGACAGGTATAGCTTTTCCTATGTTACATTCCCATATGTACAATGAAGGAATCATCATTCCTCTTATACTGGCTGTGTAGAAATCCCTTACAGCTCCATCACTTTGTGCAAAAAACATTCAGTTCAAGCTAAGACGAAGCTTCAGCAGCCGTAGTTGGCCGAACCAGGTGTGTGTCCACCGCTTGCAGAAAAACATTATCGCACGTATTCTTGAAGATGAATCTCGCACCATAGTGTTCTCAGTGAACTCATTTGAGAATAAAACACACACATGGTCACATTACATCATACTGACTGAAGCACCAATACTTTGTCCTTGTCAGACTGTTGCCTGTATTTTAACCTGACATCACTGTCCAACATAATAAACCCTAAAGAGCCATTTAGTTCATGCTGTCATGAGCCGTAACTATCAGAGCTCATATCGCTGTTTGATTACAGGGAACTGCGCCAGTGTTTGTGCTTTGATTTCCAAGATCAGTAATAATGAGAACACGACTGCCCACGATAGTGCTCGGTGCTGAGATTTGAGTTTGTTGTTGTTACGTTATTCCTGATTACAAGTGCTTTTGAATGTACATTTTTAGGCATTTCAGTCCTGAAAAAGAATTAGTTTGTGAGTTCAATACCAGGCTGCCGCCATTGTGCTCCTGAGCAAGGCACTTAACCCTGAGTTGCTAAATGACCTGTAATGTAAAAAAAAAACAACAGCAACTAAAATGACCTTGACGGATGTTGTGACATATCTGATGTTTTTTCCACGTAAATTAGTAATGGCACCATTTTGTTCTTTAATTGGAAAGTGATGTAAGCAGCCAGCATGGCCGGTCTTCAGAGACGTCTCCTTGTATCTACAGGATGTTGTAATCTGACCCGTTTGGTGAGTCAGGCTGCCCGGCACACGTCGCCTCTGAGCTGTGATAAATCCTCGCTGTGCTGGGACGAGGGGAGGGGATACACTGCCGCTCCTGCTGACACGCTGTAAATCAACCTCTGGGGTCACTTGGCCATCGCCTTTGTTGTCTGCAGGCGACGCAGGGATTGACAGAGGCTCAACATGAATGTCTGCACAAAAGTTTCATGACAATCTATGCGATAGCTGTTAAGACATTTCACTCAATACCACTAATGTGGACGTCATGGTGGAGCTGGAGGAGAAGTCAGAAGGATGCATCCTCTGGGCACCATGAATGTCTCGACATGATTTCATGGCAATCCATCAAATAGTCGTTGAGATATTTCAGTTTGGACCAAAGTACCAACTGTCCCTAAAGCCATGTAGCCAGTGTAGCTAAATAAAAACACACAGAAGGACATTTGACAAGCTGTTTCCCAAGCTGCAACCCTGAAGACGGTCGCTAAAAATGACTCAAAGTTCAGCAAGGATTTATCTTTCAGAAAACTGAAGGCTTCGTTTTGCGGCTCCAATGTAATAGTCATGAACGAGGCTAACTTTAAATACATTTTAATGAAAAAGTGGTAACAGAGAATTTGTTCCGGGGACAAAACCACAACAATGCGACATGAATGAAAAAAAAAAAACATACCAAAAACAAATTGCGACAGCACAACTCATACAAAGGCTCCTTAAAAAAATCAATACATTCTCATACCAACATAAAAGAATAGAGAAACGTGTATTATCTGGCAAACAACATAATTATGTACCATAATTTGAAGCTATTATATGGAAAACTGAACGGCTTCACAGGAAATATAATGTGAAATACGAATAATGAATATATGACACAAAGTTCCACTATAACACCTGTCTGGCTGTCACCAAGTCAAACATGTATCAGTGCAAACACACTTTTTTGTGTTGTTTATTTCTAACGATGTTACCAGCAGTGTGCAGTCTGTGCACAGCGCTGAGGAAACGCTCTGGTAATTAGAACGGAGTGATTTTGAGTGATTTTTTTTTTCCTTCATCTTTCACCTCATGAAGGTGAGCTCCTCCTCCTCCGAATATTTCGTTGTCACTCGGATAATCACGCCATTTGTCACGCCGCTCTCTCCTCTCTACAACAACGCTGACTTTACTTGATTATAGAGCTCTTTCCTTGTAGAGCCGCCTCAGACACACAGTGCATGTTTCTTTGCCTTGCAGTGGGGCAATTATGTTTACGATTGCTACAGATGACTCCGATTATTCATCAGCTGTTTCATTTAGAACCAGGGATAAACCGGTTTTTCCTCAAAGTGTAATTACTTGAGGTTGCTTTTTTTGACGTTCTCGTGACTGTTTTCTGCTAGTTTGTTCCATCATCCCACAAACACAACAACCTCCAGGGACTCGACAGCAAACAGAAGCAGTTATTGATTATATTAGTCAATAAGGGCTAGTTTCCTCCCCGACTATTATACTAATGCACTTAGGGTGAATGTCCCGGCTAGCCTTGCAGGCCAGGTTATAAAGTGCACCAGAGCTCCTAAATTATTCACAAGGCCCCTTCACCAGCTCCGGGGCCTCCATTAGAGACAGCCGGGGAAGAGGGGGGGGGGACGATGATGTCACCCGGCCCCATGGAGCCAGCCAAGGGCACCTGGGACTGAATGATGGAGTCAGCTGTTGTGGACGACCACAGCTCTGCCGGAAGAGTCTGTCTGAGGAGACGAGTGCTTCACCAACAGGTATCTGAAAAATGGAGAGACATATTTGAGAAGAAAGAGAGGCCCCGCTTCACCACTATATACTCCAGCTGTAGAAGTACAGATGGATGAAGAATGAGTGTCTTCAGTGCATCGCTGCAACAGCTTCCGTGCTCCTTGTCAAAGGCTGTGTGAGAAATCATCGACTACCTACCTACTCACTGTCCAGGGAGTGCTTCTGGAATTAAATGTCTTGTGTTCGCGCCAAACAACCCATGGATTTGCATGTCGACAACAGGAAAAACAATCTACGCGCCCATCGAACATAATTCTTTATAATGCTCCGTCAAACAGCTCTTAGAGCTCGCCACTCTCAATATATGTGAAGTCGCAGCTGCTCTCTCTCCTCGCGTCTCTCTTTTCATGCCGCTTGGTTGGTGACCATCAGTTGTACAACACTTTTCACGATGCATTGTGGGATACTAGCGAGTGATTTTGGACACAGCCATTCATTCGGAAACTCTACTGAAGGGAAAGACTCTTTTTCCAAAAGATATTTCCTCGTTTGGCGTTTTCCAACACCTAAAGGACCCCTACGATTTCCTTGAGGCTCACTTCAACCTCCTACATGACGCTTAGAAGCTCCTAAAGAACCACCAGAATGACCTAAAGATCGCACTAGAACCAGCTTATATACCTCCTCACCCTCCTCAACGACCAAAAACCTATTAAAAGACCACTACACCTACCTATTTCCCAGAGTGTTGAACCAGTCAAGTGAGGGAGAAGTAATGTTTCCCTCCCCAGCGAACACCACAGATTACGTGACAACAGCGTAACAAGATTGGCTCTGCAAGATGGACTCAAGGGTACGTGCCACATACCCACACTTACGCTATGCCACACTTCACCTTATAAATCCGTCTAATGCTATGTTAGAAAAACCCACACATGTCCACGTCTTGAAAAGATTGAAGAGCACAAATGTTTTGACGGACGGACCGCTGACGTAGATTACACACTATCCTCCCCACAACTGGTAGTTTTCATCGGTCTGATACTGACAGAGTGCCAGAGGGGGGTGGGGTGGGGGGGGTCACAGTAAAATGCAACCATCACTTATGTGTCGCTCTGGCTGTGTGAGATGTGAGAGGGAGTGAAGTGGAGGAAAACCTGATGAAACAATGTTCTCCTGTCGCACACAAGCAGCACACGCGGTCATGATCCCATCTCTCCAGGAGGACGACCGCGTCTTGTCCTGGTCCGATGACTGGCATCGCTTCATAACAGGCTCCATAAATACCACTCGACTTCGAATGTATTCCCATTGTACTCCTACTTGTTACATTGCGAACCCCTGTGAGAGGCTGTGAAAATGGAAGAAAAAAAGAAAAGAAAGGCAATTTAACTTAGACAATCACGACAAAATACAGCCGATGCCCCGGCGCTGATCGGAATTTAAAAGCACATGAAATAAGCCATGCGTGTTTTCAGCGTTAGTGTGAGGTTTTTTTCCGCTCTCCAGCTGGTCTGCTTCGGTCTCATTTCTGGGAAGTTCAGCTCGTAGAATGCGCAGCAAAAACACTAAAAAACACTCCGCAACAGTCAAGAGAGGAGAAAGTAACCCTGCTGCCAAGAGTCATCTTTCTCTCTCTCTCTCTCTCTCTCTCTCTATGTCTCTCTCTATGTCTCTCGCCCTCTGGGCAAAGGGTTTCATGAAGCCTGGGAAGGTCTTCAAATCACTGGCACAAGCTAACATCTGGTGTGTCACGGCTCTTATTGGTGGGATAGTCAAGCAAGGATGGAGGGTGGATGGAGGGTGGATGGAGCGCGAGGCAAACAGGGCCCAGGGGCAACTTTCAAATCTGTGTGAAAGTTGTGCTTGATTCAGATCGACGCATGAATCCTCCTCCAGGACACATGTCAGAGTTCTCTGTTACTGAGCAAGATGTGGAGACCATGAGGGACTTTGCTGATTGTAATCGTTCAATTGCAAGTTTCATCGTGACCATGTCGCTTTACATCGCAGCTCAAATTCACCTCAGCACGTACGACGGTAAGTGAACGCATCACTGTTCATAACAGTTCATTATTTCCTTTCCCCAACGAGGTATTAATAAAGTACTTCTTACTGTATGTCTTCATTATTATATATGTTACAACACAGAGTTGCAGAATGAAATGTAAGCCCCTTTACACTACATACACAACATAGTGTTTATACAAATATTTAAATTATTAAATTAAATAAAAAATACAAATGATTTCTACAGAAGTCCTTGTATAGCCTATATATACTGTGCACTTAGAGAGACTTTGGGTTAAAGTGGGTATGAGGGTAATGCCAAAGGTAGTGCTGCGGCACAAACTAGGCCTCTACAAGCGCTGCTTATAAAGTGAATAACTAAGTATCTGTTGCCACTTTATGATTGTTTCTGTGGCTTCACACTCTTTTAAAGTTGCCATCAAATGGCTGACCGTGCTGGATTTTTTTATCGTTTTCCAGGAAATGACAAACTCTGAAAAATACTATTAAGAGCACCTTGTAAACTTGCCATGGTTGGGCCAGATTCTGCCGTCTTTAATAAACTCCTTATGCGGAAGTATTTTCCGGCTGAGCTGACACGCTGTTTAAAGCTGATTTTAATCAGCGACACTAATAATTTGTTTGAAAATGGACAGAACACCTCTATTGAAACTTGCTCCTGAAAATGGGCTTTGCATTGGTGCGTGAATGAGAGACATTGTGAAGCACATTGTCCTGGTAGAGTCCTGAAAGATTGAGCATTGAAACATCTCCAGCTGTAACTCTCTGAAACCATCAGAGCTGCCTCTGGTGATTAACAGCTCGTCCGGCTCAAATACGTTGAGCTGTGAAACTGATTATTGAAACTGACTGAGAGGAATTCAATTAGCGCTGGACATCGGAGAGCCCTTTGGCGCCAGATGCCATGTAACTGCTTGACCGAACTATCAGAGTGATCATATTTGGGAATGAAGAATTGAGATGGACCTAATTAGATTTCAGTATCAGGTTTCTTTCACATAGAGACGGTCATTATCGCTGCACTTAACGCAATAAATCTAGAGATTAAGTACGATGTGTACGGCTTGAGACAGATGTCAGAGCAGATGTTCACCCTCAGATAAAATGGACACCATATACCTTCTTTGTAAATAAAGTATAAAGCACTGGGAAATATGCCAGTGGATGCCTTTTGTCTGTTTATATAAAACGTGTTAGACACCAGTTTTTATATCGTCCAGATATAATCTAACATGTCGTAAGGAAAAGATCAGTCTGGAGTCTCCGTGGGCCGAGCCCTGTCCCTCCACGTGTGTCCTCCTCAGGGATCAATTAAGTGCTGCAGAGGGAAACACAACAAACAATAGTCACAGTTATGACCTGACGCATGTGTCAAATGTGTCTGTGCTGAGATTTGTTTTCCTTTATTAAGCACCAATTGACTTATCGCACAGAATCTTTAAGCTTGATGATCTACTTCATTATTTTCGAAATCTAATGTGGCTCTAATTTCTTTTTCAATATGAGAGTCTAGGCTCTGCACAATGGATATATTTTCCTGGGGGAATCTGAAACGCACACAGGAAGTGTTCAGTTTTGGTAGAGGTGTAATTAGTGATGTGGAAATGCACATTTGTGTCGCAGCACAGATGCTGGCGCAGCAACAAAAGCGAGCACCTGTTCTCTGGATGGGACGCCCGTGTTAGTCTGTTTCTACTAGATGTGTAACTATGCAATTGTTTGCAACTTGATAAGGTTTTAGCAATCTGCATCCTCACTTTCGATGCCACTAAATACCACACACTGCTCCTTTAAAGACCCCATATTATTTCATGTGGTGACTGTGCTGGACTCGTAGACGTAACCAAAGTATTCAACCAAAAACCAACTAATAAATCTTTGTCCTGTCACATCAAACTGCCTTTCTTTCCATAACTAATTGGTTTGCACCAACGATTGATGGTTTCGTGTCCCATCCAGGAATTGCTTTAAGTATGAAAAAGTCTTTATTTTCACACAATCTTTAATTTCTGCATCCATGTAGTCAAAGCCTCACACAATGCTCCTCATATATGTGGTCAAGATTACCAACTCAACTGTAGTAATAAAAAAATGTAGGAACTGTTCCTGGCAAATCCAGTGCAGCCTACAGTTTTATTCAACCTCACAAACGAGACTAAATATCTCAGGGGCATAAAAATAAAAAAATAAAAAATCTGTAGTTCTGTACCAATTTGCTAAAACAATGCACTGATGTATATCTTGACAGGCCAGACAGAATAATGCCTTTGCCAAAAATGGTTTCCAGATGTTCTTTTCTTTTCTCCACGGTACCCCATTGAGGGTGAAAGCCATTTGTCGTAAACTGTGCAAAACGAGCACTGTTGAACAAACAAAAAGTGCAGGAACCATGGCCAGATGACTCCTCTCCTGCTATAATTAGCCTTCATGTGTTCACCCCCTTTCACTGCGTCAGCTATATTTACCAGTCCACTTCCACCAGTTTGTGCCATGTGCCTTATCTTCCCAAGGTTCAGATTATACTTTATCTACTTTATCCATATCCTTAGCCTGTTTATCACGGATTCTGCTTCAGCCTACGTCTTTTTTTTTTTGATCCTTTTACTTTTGCTAGTTAAATACTTAGTTTTTTACACCTGCTTCCCGAGTCCTGCTATTGGGTTCTTCTGTCTTTGATTCTGTGACAATAAATGACCAAAGCATGCGTTGAGCCACCACGCCACCGCTTTGGACGATGTATTTGTATGCATTCGTTTTTGTCTACAAGTTTTTAATTTTTCTTCCCGTTGCACATTATTTCGTTTTCCTCATCTCTTCTATTGTACCCACGGGGCCCCTAAAGTCTACAAACGAGGATTTATTTATTCATTATAAAGGATCTTGCGAGCACAAGATATGAATCTAGTCATTTGTGTCCACAAGATTAAAAAAATAAGTTTTCCTAAGTCTTTAAGGGCTCTGTAACTTAATAAAAAAAACACTGTAGAAAAGGATAGTCGTACACAAGTCCATACGTCTTCAAACTCACCGCTGGGCCGACACCGTTGCTTCTGCTGGTGTGTGACGCAGCCATTCTCCTTTCAGTCGCTTGTTATGCTACGCCACGGAAAATGTTCTGGTTTCCATCGAGTCAACACTTTGGTTAAGTGGTTTTCGGTGCCGCAGTACTGTTAATTATGTGCTAATTTGCCCTTTGTAACACTGAATACATGTTACCTTTCTGTAAGGCTTGCAAATAATCAGGACTTTCTCACATGAGAAATTATACCCATTTACTTAAGCTCTGACGCATTGATGACATGCTGATGCATCTACAGGACATCATTTATCCTGCACCTTGTGTTACAGCTGCACCGTGTATGAACATAGACTCCACATTCTCCGCTGTCCCTGATTCTAATTTTCTGCACATTACATTTTCTGTCCTCCAAAAATGCTGCAATTCTAATTATATCTTTAAACTGAGCACTCAAGAAGTATCATGTTCGTTAAATCCCTTTTCACTGAGTCCCACTGTCCAGAGGCTTCTCATCAGCCTTACATGCAATAGTTCCGGTGGAAAGGGACTCGATGGTGTGTAGCATGAAGCAGACAGCCTGTGCTTTCTACCTTTCAGCCCGAGACACTTTCAATGGTTAGCTAACCTTTCTCCTGCTGTTCCTCAGCTATTAATAGTGCTTTTCTTCCAAAAGAATCGACAGGCAAGGCAAGCACGCCTTACAATGCAACCCTGTAGAGGATACAAAGTGCCTTTTAATCCCTGTATTACCTGGAGCGGTGTCGGGCCAAGCGTTTAAGTATTAAGTGTAATAGAAAAACTTCATGGGAAATCACCAATAATGATAAAGGCTTTTGCTGGGATTATGTAATAATTACAGGTTTAATGTCATGTGTTCAATCACATTTTTACAAGTTTAACTGTAGATGATGGTATAGAGACTTTAAGACTTTAAGTGTAATTAGCTACAACTTCCAGATCAGAAAACAAGGAAAAACTGTTTTTGAAAAACAGGTCAAAAGTTGACTTTTTTCAACTAAGATGCTGGAAAAAGGTCACCTTTCAAACAATACAGAAGGAACACAGTAGAGGTAATATTCTCACACACACAATGACAACGACAGTGTTAGCGTGCTGATATTGAGCAGGTATAAATGTTAACATACAAAGCACAGCTGAAGCTGATGAACTGACATTTTTGACCAACTAGTGGCGCTAAAAGAAAACTCACAATTCATCCTCTGGGGACAATGAATATCCAATAAACTCTAAAAAGTTTCTCTGGGGACCATAAAGTCCAGCCCTGATCGGGAATGTTTCTTAATCCCGCTGGATTTCCAACCATTACAGCCCGCAGTGTGTGTGTGTGTGTGTGTGTGTGTGTGTGCTCCTACAGTCGCCACAGTAACTGTAGAAAGCGCTGTGTTGTGTCGAAGTAGTGTTTGTGCACCGCTTTTCTTTTCGGTCTATTTCACATTAATGAGAAACACAGTGGCGTCTGGGGAGAAGAGGGTTGAATACCGTGATGGAATAAAAAAGAAGACTTTAACACGTGCTCTTTGGTGGATTGAGTGTTTGCAGGAGCTGCTTGGAAGGATTCAGAAAAGATGGTGAATCTAATTCCATGGGTACATTTATCTGTAATTACAGCTGTGTTGTTATTTTCTTTGTTTTTTTTCCTGCTGACACAGACGCCAGCTCGGAGTCGTACTGTGCAGCCGGCGGTTCAAGACCTGCTCTAATCTTCTTCTCAACTTTATTTGTTGACTCAATCTTTCTGGTTAGTGATAGCTTAATCCTGGGATCTGCAGTGTATGTTTTTGACCACCTGCTCCCGCGGGAAACCCATGCAGTCCTCTATGCGATGGAGGTGTGTACAAAATTATATAGAAAAATCCATAATAGCTGTGGCGATATTTCCATTTGGACAAAAGTGGTGGACCAACCAGCACTGCCATCCCTAGAGCCACATCAATAGCATGGCTAAAAATCCTTCTCTGTTAGGGAAAACCTTTATGATTTGTTATCTAATATTCATCACAATTAAAAGATTTACTTTGCAAAGACTGTTGTCAAACGGGCCATTAAATAATCTATTATAGTTTACAAAGTACTACAGCTTTCCAAACCGTGGTTTATGAGTCGTTTTCGTCAAAGCATTACATTTTTCACATGCTGGATATCTGCCGATGTCTTAAACCTAATTGTTTTTCCAACCAGAAACTTACTCCCAAATACCGAAAAAGGTGCAGACATTCCCAGAAACACATCCTCTATTCTGCTGACTCCCTGCTCTCACTCTGTATTTTTGTGAGAAATGTTCTGCAGTTGTGACTGAGCCACTTTGACAGACCCATAACAATCGCCAGCCACCTTTTTCTTTTTTTTTTCTTTTGCAGCCTGTAACAACTGATTCCTGGCAGGGAAGGTGCTGCAATTCACAACTGGACCTCACAAAGAGACCTCATCATTCTGCTGCAGCAGGGCCTCACTGCGTTCCTCTGTCTGACAAAGGGGAGGCCTGACAAAGGCCTCACAAAGAAACACAAAATGATGAGCGTTATTGTTGGAGACCATGACTGGACCTCATGTTATAAATAGAGGGGTAGAAACAGGACGAAGAAAAGTTGTTTTAAATGTCCTGCTAATAGGTCACAGGTCAGGAGACAACTTCCTTGGTGGAGGTAATCTGGAACCCATCAGCTATCGATCTTGACCTGTTGCCTACAGATTCTGCATTCATATACAGATATCTGTTTTTAGAGATTACGGTAGAAGTACAAATACAACAGTTCATTGCTAAAACAAACTCGTGTGGATCTTCGTTATTAGCTGCATTTGGCAAGGCAAAAGCCACAGTTTCTAGAATGAGCCAAATGACCTGTAATTGAGGTTTATCGGACACCAGGAAGCTTCATTCCTATCCTGACTGATTGAAAGGCCATTTTCTATTATATCCTGCCTCTGCTAGTTGAGGGCCGGACACATCTGCAAAGCTTAGGAAATCATTAAGGCCGATGCTCTGATGAGCTCTTGTACAGTTGGAAATAATCTCCCAAGAGCCCACCTCAGTTCTGCAGGCCACCAGCAGACGTAACACAGCAGTCATTTACCAGTATACAGGATCTGACGTAACAGACTCTTGTGTGAAAATCTGTCTGTAATTTAAGGGGAGCTGCTGAAAGGGATCAAGTCATGGGGCTTATCAAGGCCACTCCTCCCATCGCAGATGTTTTTGTTAAACCAGTACGTCCAGAAGAAGCCAGATCACAGACTACACCAACATGTTTCTGTAACTCCAGCTGTTTGAAGTGTTACTGCAGGAACACATGTAGAAACATTTTTGAACCCTTTTTTTTTTTTTTTTGTGTATTTTGAAATTTGCCCTCTTTTCTCTTTCTTCCATCCTCTAGTTTCTAGATCAATATCACTTTCATGTCTGTACGATAAAGTGATACTTTGTCAATTTTCAACTGGCTTTGTATCTGAGGTTGTGTTTGCAAATGTATTTTGCATGTTGGCAAATGAGAGGGGAGTTAATTTACACTTAACGTCCACATTGCAATGATACAATGCCAGATGAAAATCCGCAGTTGAGTATGGAGGCGATTAGCCTAGCTTAGCATAAAGAGCCAAAGATCAACAGTAAACCTAAAGCTCACTGATTATTTCCTCCGTCAAGGAGGTTATGCTTTTTGTTCCGTTTGTTTGTTGCGGATACACGCATTATTTTTCACTTATGGAAACGGCCTCGCCGGAGGATTGCGCTCTCTGAGTGGCCTTCTAGTTAACACTCTGAATCTTATTTCATCCAGACACAAACACAAAAGTAACAACAAGAATGTGGGCTTTTACCTGCTATAACTATTTCTTGATGAGCAATAGTTTTTCTTCCCAGTTCTTCTATGCCATCCGTTTTCAGAACAGATCTGAAAGTAGAAACCTCGAAACCCTCGAATATCTCAGTTTTAGGAGCAAGAGTTTTGTAGTGAGACAGATACCAAACATGCACAAGACATAAGGCAGAATTCAATGTTTTTAATTCTCAGATCTGCAATAATTTAAATATAGATACATAGATTCTTGGATTATGTAACTCAGTGTGAGGCAGGAAAGGATGTGGTGGTATTCTTCTGTTTTGATGCCTAGACGACGAGAGTAAACTGTCCTAGACTTCCCAGCACGGCCGGTACACCCGTCCCACCATGCACCTCATTGAGTCCCTCCTCAGGATGGGGATGTTCAGGTCCTGCCCGGCGCCTCTGTGGTCGATGACCTGGCTGTTGTCGTCAACTCTCCGCTTGTAGAGGGTCAGTCCGCTGTGCAGCGACTGCATGTCCCTCCAGAGGCTCGGATTGGCGATGACGATTACCCTCGGCCCTCTGGTTTTGCCAGCAGCAACCAGATCTGCGTCTCCGAGGCCGTTTTCTGTCATCTCATCGCTTAGCAGCGAGGCGATGCTATCCTGCTCCAGGGAGCCGTCGTCAGCCTTGCCCATGGGTAACGCAATCGACAGTACATGGCACTCGAAGAAGAGCGCCGCGGCGAAGATGACGGACATGAGTGACTGTCTCATGGTGAAGATCTTCCAGGTGATGCTAAGCGTCGACTTCGTGGATGAGTTTCTTCCCAGAGCTCTTTGCTTTGTTGTTGTGACCCAGAGATCGTATCGTCCTCTTTTATATGATTTCGGACGAGCTGGATTGGCCACGTCGAATCGTTTCTCATCATGAACCTTCCTGTTGTGTTCAGGAAATTAGTTAAAAGCATTAAAAGGCAGTTGGGTAGAACTCTTGCGGTGTTCAAGAGTGTTGTTATGGTAGAAAGTTAATTAAAATCAATGACTGATATTAGTCTCCTGACAATGAAACAGTGGGAATTCTTTGAGCAGATGACACCAAGAAAAACATTAATCCAAATTGACTACCCTTTAAAACAACAAGGAGGGATTACTCCCCCGTTAAGCTCTTTGTGGTGTCAGGTGCTCGGAGATACAAGCTTTCCTCTCATGGCATTGTTGTAACAATGGTTAATATGGGATTTAACCTTGGATTAGTGCAAAACAAAAAAGCAAACAAATGATTCCTGAAGTGTTGGTGTGCTCTTGCGCAGATTGTTGACGTGTGAAAAAGAGAGTGAAGTTGGGAAATGTTTCTTTGAGGAGAATATACGGTAGGGCCTGAGGCGGAAGTTGATTTGATCTCTAGCTGGACCGCAGCATAATTACAATCCAAACTAATTACAGTGGCCAGATGTGTGGTGCAGGGGCTTTGCACACCTGGGTTTGCATAAGATCCATATGAAATGAGTTGATGTAATTTATGCGGGCGGCTTTTGAGTCTGATCAAACGTGTCGACAAATTCACGTTTTTAGTTGCGGTTCGAATATTTTCACGTCACCGCCTGTTCCAGAAAAGTTTGAAGAAAACAGTTATGGCTCCAACGAAGAGCTTCAGAGCAGAGGCTGCGAATAACAAGCTCATGAGCACTAAAAATGTATTACACTTTACACTATTAAGGGTAATAGTTTGAGAGAAAAGATTGTACAGACATGATTTGCTGCAAATTATAAAACTTTGATGGCTAGACGTATAATTTGATGTCATTAAATTGTTAAGGTTATTTTAGTCTTGGTAATGTGCAGCTGGGCAATTCAGATGGACCATTTCTTATTGAAAACCAAGTCTGTGGTTTCTAAAAAGTCTGGCATTAGAGAATTATCTACACCCTGTTTTTATTACTGTCTGAAAGGCCTTGTGTGGTTTTCAGGAGACAGACTTAAATCTGTTTAAATCTTATCTCTCATTCCTAGATGTCAGATAGTCATTGATGGAACTGTGGAGCTCTTAGGTGTTAATGGTGCAAAAGAGCTTGTAGCTGTTTTTGGATGAAAACCACATGGAGCTGTAAAATAAAGGTGTTTTAGGAACGGACAAAAGAATAGTTTTTTTGCCGAAAGATAATATTTTTTAGCCAACACTTTAAAACCCAATGGTAAACCCGACAGTAATAGAAGTAATGGAAAATATCAGAACATCTCTCTGCTAAAACATATTTAGAATAGTTTCTCATGTAATCCCTTTCATATAAACTACAGACAGTTCTTCCATTTACAGTGTGAAGAAACCGTACTTATGCAACTAAAACTAGTTGGGTGAGGTCAGGGGATTAGGCAAGCAAAAATAAATTCTGGTTGAGTTATGGTTAAGTTTATCAACCACATAAATACACAGGGATGGTCAGGCTTTTAAAAGGCACTGAGAAAATAAACATAATGACCATCTGAAGAACTCTGCTTGCAACATATTTATTAGAGCTACTGGTGTACAAAAAAGCCAAAACACACAGAACTAGAAGGGCACTCGGAGAGCGCGGGCCTCCGCCACGGCCATGCCCCGTCTCCCAGTGAAAAATATTGCGTGTATCCTCTTTGGGACACGGAGTAAAGTAAGTGTATCTCCATGTAAGTCAGAGGAGTCAGAAGGAAAAACAAAAAGAACGTTTTTTTGAGATCAGCCTTGTATTCTCTTGATCTCTTGAACTGCATGCCATGTCTCTATGACAGAACTTATACATTCTCAATGTCAAACTACTGCATCTGACTTTGGATACCTGTTTAAAAAACACTGTCTGTACTTTGACTCTTTGTTCCACACATTTTAATAGATATAACCCAATAATTTATAAAAACAGAGAAGAGCAGAGGCCCTGAACACTTTCCGTGTTTGCCCGGGGGAGTAAGGCAGCAGCCGCCCACTGAAGCTGTTTGTGTGCCACAGAAAAAAGGGGATTTTCTTTTTAAAGGCTAAGATGTGCCGACCAGCTGACTACACTGATGGGCGCCAACCAAAACACGAGGCCTCGGCTCAGGAGTTTGAAGGGCGATGTAAGAAGACCCAACTGTGTGCCGAGGGGAGACGTGCGTCGAACATCAGCCCCCTTTTGCACAGCGCCACTTTTCGTTTTTACTCCACTTCTGAACGTTTAGTGGAGCTGCAGGCCTACTCGAAGGAGCAGCGCGTAGAATTTAGGGGGATATTTGGTTAGAAATGGAATATAATATTCAGAATTATGTTTTCACAAGTGTATAATAACCTTAAACTGTTTTTCATCATCTTAGAATGAGCCATTTATATAGGGAGAGATTACTCTTTAATTCACAGACACCCAAACATAATGTTCCCCCACGAGCGAGCAAACTCCCCTTCATCGGGTAGAAACCTGGAGCAGAGCCGGGCTGAGGGTGTACAGCCATCTGCCTCGATCGGTTGGGTGGAGAGGGAAACTATTACAACGCCGTTGTTCTCTGGTTGCTTTTCTTGGATCAGTCAGACGGTCGTCACACGTTTGTGCTTAAACTGGAATTCCAAGAATTCACCATGGACCATTATAAATGACCAGGTCTTGTCTGTCTGTATCGTGGCGATGAAAATGATGGCACACAACACGACTCCCGGCGCACCTTGAAGAACCCAAAGACGAAAGCCAAACACTGCTTTTAGCTATTTGAGTCTCATACTCATACTGGCAGAGGGTGGGTCTGGGGGTCAGGATATGACTGCATGAAAGGGAAAATAAAAGTAAGGAGATGGATCTTGGATCTGGTGCTTACGTCTCAGGGGGATTTGGCTTAAACACTCACCATAAAATTCAGCACTGAAAGTGAGATCTCCAAAGTGGACGCCCAAGCTTCGAGACACGAATACTGGGTTTCCAACAGAGAGGAAAGAGAGAAAAACAGTCCAACACATTCATATCTCATCAATATATCTGCAGAGATGCTTGTAGTCATGGAGATGGTTACTAACATGTACTCACACTGTGGTATATAAATAGCAACGTCGGTGCTCTGCGTGTTGGAGACGGAGAGAGCGAAAGGAGTTATCTCAACATCGTGTTTTTCGATGGAGGGACGGAATGATGAACTGCATGGACGGGAGAATTTGGAGAATCTGATCCCCGTGCAGCTTCACACTCGCCTCAGTGACCACACATAAGCCACAATGTTAACGCTGTGTGGGGGAATATTGCTCCGAGAGGATCCAAGAAGTTTGAGCTTGAGAGATGCTTTACTTGACAAGCTCCTTATGCACTTTTGCTCTGGGAATAAATCTTAAGCTATTACAATATATGTTGGTACGACGAGGGCCTGAAAACCTACTTTCTTAATCTTTGAAGCGATTAAACGATGGAAGCCTGGTCTCCGTATTTCCTGCCGTAATATTTGATGCAGTTTAGTTGTATGGCAACGTGATTTTGCAGGAGACAGGGATGCATGAACACATTAGTATCTGGAAAAGGGAGAAACATACTAGTTGTTTAATTAATTTCATTTTATTTATGTTTTATTTGCATCTTTTTCTTCTGACTGGTTTGAAGGTGGAGCTCTTTGGTAGACTTTAACTGCGTAAGAATCATAAACAGGATGTGTCTGAAGTCACTTCCTATTTACTAGTTGAACTGTGATTTTTATTTCTTCTTAACTTAACCTTCAATCTTTGCTTTGTCTTTGTGTGAAACATGTGAAATGTTTAAAGAAAATGTGACTACATACGACATATATGTGACACTTTTAAATGCCCGGTGAAATTACATGTGCTAGAGTCACATGTGCTTTTTCAAAAATCTGGTTAAAGACAGTTAGTAATAAATAGTAGACTCATAGACTCGACCGCTTTGTCCATATCTTTGCATCTAAAGTTTAATTTCTGCTGGTTCCAGTTACCTTCCACGAAAAATACTGTATTTATACTGGCAAAAACTGCTCCAGCTTTGACTTGATGGCTGTAGCACTTCTGCAGATGCATGTCCAGGTATGACGATGTGTCAAATTCCAAAAAATGTGTTAATTTCAAACTAAGTTACCAGGCCATATATGTACTTTTTGTTTTTAGAAATCCCAGTGCCGTGGCTCTGTTATCCATCTGTTAACTATTGGATGGATTGCCTTGAAATTTGTCACTGAAATACCTTTGGTGATCCCCTAATTTTTCACCTAACAGCATCATTAGGTCAACATTTTCGTTTTTTCTTTGACCTGATAAACTACTTTCCTGTACTTTGTGTTTACTGCTAATTAGTCAATGTTAACACCCTAAAACCACGAGGGTGATCACCAAACCTGCTAAACATCAGCACGTTAGCAATGTCACTTACACACCAGTACAATTGGTATTTACAGCCAACATGATCACAGATCACTGTAAATAATGTGTGGACACCATTAGTTTGTGTGGCATGACGAGGCACAGTTTGACAGTCTACCGTCCATTAAACATTGATCAGATTTCTTACTGTGCTTCACGCTGAGGTGGTAGACTGTTCCAGCCGCTCTGGCTGTCTGACAGTAAACACTCCTCTGCTGTTCCTCAGCAACAGACTCCGTGGTTTGTTTTTGTGTCTCATATCCACGGTAACAAGCAGCCAGTGTTAAATTTAGCAGTGTTTGCATCAATATGAATAAATGCTTTGTGATTCTCAATGAGCAAGTGATTCAACAAGGTTACTGAGCAAATAAATACATTCTCAAATTGAATTTGTTTTCTCCCCCAAACAAGGGTGCTGTTCTTGGTTTGGCAGTAAATGATGTTCAGATTTAGATTATACCAAGAGAGATGAAAATGTGCTGCTTTAGATAGACATTGCAGATTGTAGGTGAATGAATGGATGTGTCAAAGAATGCTTGAAACATCTTTACTTTCATTTTTATCAGATAATAATTAGCTGTTATTAGATGTTATAATCAAGCAATGGGCTCTTTGTCTCTGTGTAAATGTGGATTGCTTAAAACTGATAGTACTATAACTTTACAATGTGCAAAAATGAAAAAATATTAGTAAAAAATAAGGCTTTCATAACATTTAGTAGGTATGCTAAATGTTATTATTCTGTATTTTTCTTGAGCAAAGAAATCCATTCTTGAGTTTGAGACCCGTGTGTATGACAAAATAATAATAATAATAATAATAATAATAATAATCTTAACCTCTTGTTACTTATGGCTCACTTCTGATTGTTAAAAGGTTTCCGAGAAGAAACAAAAAACAAAACTCGCACACTGCAGGGCTCCAATGTTATTCATTTATTGCACTTTGGTGATGTTGCAAGCACAGCTGCTCTTCATCCGACTCAAGTGGATCTATGGCAGCGCCATCTTAGATAAACACATGATGCAGTCACATGATGTGTGCAGTTGGGCTGAGTATCTAAGTAGACATAGCAAAACACATAGGCAAAGACATACATTTCATAGAATTGAATGTCATACATTTCATAGAAAAAACATGTCTGTGTATATATGTATATGTATATATATATATAGTATATATTGTATAGTGGGCGCCTCCCTAGGGAGGTGTTCCAGGCACAGCCAGCTGGGAGGAGACCACGGGGAAGACCCAGGACGAGGTGGAGAGATTATATCTCCACACTGGCCTGGGAACGCCTCGGGGTCCCCCAGTCAGAGTTGGTCAACGTGGCCCGGGAAAAGGAAGTTTGGGGCCCCCTGCTGGAGCTGTTGCCCCCGCGACCCGACCCCGGATAAGCGGTTGAAGATGGATGGATGGATGGA